>CM065393.1:2655000-2872500 GCA_033060915.1 Euryodendron excelsum | reverse complement strand
CCAAATTGCATTGTGCATATCATAAGTCTTGCATCTTCCAATATTCGTTTTCAAACTCGTTTTCAAAATCATTTTCAAACTTGTTTTCAAGATTGCATCAAAATCTCTTTTTCAAAAACTTGTTTTCAAAACCACAATTCTAGAGTGATTCTAACCTTTCTATGGCTAGGGTTGCTTTAGGAAAGTGTTACATTAAAAGTGACATTTTTGGTCTATATTTCCAAATCTTATTGTTTTCCAAAACCACTTTTTTAAGGTGGTTCTAGCCCTCTTATGGCTAGAATCGCTTTAGGAAAGTGAGACGTTTTCATACTTTCCAAAACTCTCTCTCTCTTCAAAAATCTCTTCCTAAAAATCTCTTTTTCAACATACTTTCCTAAAACTCTCCTTTTCAAAATTGTTTTCGAAAACTCCCTTCCAAAATCTCTTCCTAAAATCTTTTTTTTTCAACTCCTCTCCAAAACTCTTTCACCTCAAAATTCACTTTCTAAAAACACTCCCTAGATTCACCTTCCTAAAAACTCTCTCCAAAAACTTTTCTAAAAAACTCTCTTTCCAAAATCTTCCTTTTAGAAATTTCCTCTCTAGGATTTTCCTTCTAAAATTTATGTTTCTAAAAACACATTTTCCAAAACTCCTTCTCTTTAAAATCTTTTTCCAAAAACTCCCTCTTCAAATTCACTTTCCAAAGTCCCTCCCTAGGATTCCCTTCTAGAAAACCTTCGTTTCTAAAAATGCACTTTTCAAAAACTCTTTCCTTAGAGTCCAAGTCAAGCCCTAGAGCCCATAATTAGGAAACCCTAATTTTCTTTCCAAAAACATGGTTTTCAAACCTTGCCCCAAACCTAGGTTTCCAAAATCTCTCGTTTTTTACATCCAAACTATACATATTTCCTAAACCTCTTTTCTACATTAAAATTCCACACTTTCAAAACTAGGGTTTCTAGAATCTCCCTTTCCCAATCCTTGTCAAATCAAAATTTTCCTTTAAAAACCCAAATTCAATCTCCCCGTTTAGGAAACTAAATCCAATCCTCCGTTTTTGGAAACAAATCCCAAACCTTTCCTAATTCAACTTCTTCCTAATTTCCTACCTTCCTAAATCATAAGTTTCTTAAACCTAAACTCTAAATCTTTCTTTAAATTTCAAAATCCAACTCTTTCCTAATTCGAATCCTTCCTAAATTTCCACTTTCCTAAACCTTAAGTTTCCAAAAACTTGAACATAAAAATCTTTCCTAATTCAACCCTTTCCTAATTTTACCCTCTTTTCAAATCTTCACTTTTCAAACCTAAGTTTTCAAACTCTTCATAAACTCAAACCTTTTCTAATCTCAAGATTTTCTAAAACTCTAAGACTTTCTAAATCTTAAACTTTCCTTTTTCAAACCTTTCCAAATTCTAAACTTTCCAATTTTCAAAGCTTTCCTTTTTCAAACCTTTCCAATTTTCAAAACTTTCCGATTTTCAAAACTTTCCTAATTTGGGAACTTTCCTAATCTGAAAACCTTTCCTTTTTCGAAAACTTTCTAAACTCGAAACTTTCAAATTTCAAAACTTTCCTAAACCTAAAACTTTCCTAATTCAAAACTTTCTTAATTTGAAACTTTCCAAAAATGAAACTTTCCAAAAATAACACTTTCCTAATTCGAAACTTTCCTAATCCAAATCTTTCCTAAATTCCAAGTTTCCAAACCTTTCCAAATCTTCCAAGCCAAGTCAAATCTTTCCTAAGTCTCTTCTCTTTCCTGAGTCTAGGTTTTCTCAAACCTTCTCTTTTTCAAAACAAGTCCAAATCTATCTCTTCAAATCAAAGTTCGATCTTCTCAATTTCAATTTCCAATCTCATTTTCTAATCTCAAATCAAATCCAATTTTCAATCCAATCTCTCTCTTCAAATCAATCTCTTTTCAATCGGACTCCGGTCCGAACTACGACTGACCTGATTCCCCCAAAGGGATACGTAGGCAACCTTCATAGGTGCGGTCACAATACTTTTCAAATTTTCAATTCCACCCTCATGGGTGCGGTCTCCACATTTTTCAAATCCCAAATTCCAATCTACTTTCAAACTTCCAATTTCAAATTTCTATTTCCAAATTTTCAAACTTTCCAATTTCAATTCCATCTCTTCAAATCTATTCAAATCAATCTCTTTTTAAATCTATTTTTCAATTCTCTGCTATTGCACTTGCATATTATGCATCATGTTAGTTCTTTTTTTTTAAATATTTTTTTTCTAAAATGGATAGGATTGAACTATAGTTGGTTAAATACTCTCATAGGTGAATCTGGGGTAGATTGACATGTAGGTACCGAAAGGGCGGGGTAGGGTGATAGCTTAGTGCGTCTTCCCTACACGTAACCAACCTCTGAACCTAGAATCACTGTTTTCAAAGACCAAGAGGAGTTATTTTTCAAAAAGGGCTAAATGTTTTCCAAAGGTTGCCAAACAATCTGTTTTCTTAAAAACTCTCTCTTGAGGAGGTATTTCAAAATCGTTTTCTAAGAACCCTAAGTGTAGTCTTCGGATTATTCTTAGTTTTTAGGTGACCTAACTCACCTTAATTAAGTTAGGTGGCGACTCCAAATCTTTTTCAAAAGCCCTTTATTCAAACCAATTTTTCAATTCAAATTTAGTCGCACTCATTCTTCTAGGAGAGTGAGTTCTAACGAGAGAGTACAATATTTTTTTCACTTGTGTGAGTATTCCCCGAGTGCAAAAAATCTGGGCGCGACACACAACAATGTACAACCGGACATACGCGTGAGTCAAGCATTACTCGTTAGGCACGACTCCTCTATTCATAAAGCTCTTAGCGCCCTGCATCAAGATTGTTGCCCGCAAGGATAGGCACAACTGAATAACAACCAATAAGCCCACAATATAGTGCCCCACTACACTAATGCTAACCAAATCAAGCGGCTGTGTGCACAAGATTGAACCTAATGCGCAAGTGCACACGAGACATACGGTATACAAGTGTGCACACCGAGACCCAATCCGTCATGAGCATAAGCCTTATCACGACATAGCAGATGCGAATGTCATAACTCCATTCTCGACGCTAATGTCTAACATCTGCCTCACCAGACATAATATCGCCCATGTAGCCCCTTGACTAGCATGAGAATTGTAGCCACGTGCCATAGTCGACCCTCAAGTCTCGCTCACTTCATTAGAGGACTCACTTGAGTATTATCTCTTTCGGTAATACCAGAAAGTAGTAGAGTCAACACCAGACCTCCCTTTATAATAGTATTATGAGTCATTTCCAAACTTGTATGAGCAAACATTCTGTCCTCTCGAGAAGTCATAATTTATAAATCTAATAAATATAAAAAATATAAATTACGAGATTGATATGTCACCTATTAATTTTATTTAGACATGCCCCACGTTAAGATCTTTTGTAATCGTAGACGTGTCACGAGCGATAACATGTGATTTGATGATATGAATTCTGGCGAACATATCATTGAATGGAATTGAAAGATGAGAGTGAAAGAGCGGGATCATAAATGAGGCAGTGGATCCTCTTTTACTAGGTGGTTAGAAGTAAATCATGTTGCTTTGTAAAAAATAGAGCGTAAATGGTGTGGTTGTAAAAGTACTGAATAACTTTTCCTCTCTAACCTTCTTTCGTGATGTTTCTGAAAACAACAACCATGTGCCTCTAATGATTTCATGGGCCCCAAATTTTTGTTTGCAAGCTACGATGCCTGATTTTCCATTTCTTGTAACTTTCGAAAGAAAGACCTTCAGAAAGATATTTTTAAGCGCTTGTCCCCACCGACAATCTAATTTCCAAGGGAAAAGTGTCAAAACTTGGAGATATCTTGGCATATTGTCTCCATCTCATTTACCACTTGCAGCAAACAAAATCAACTCTTAAGTACACTCTATGATTAAGAAGTTTCCACCATTTTTTTGGCAAAAAAACAAAATCTTATTATGAGGTGCGGGCCATCCATGCGAACTCCTATGGCTCCTCTGTTACTTAATATGCTCCGTAAGCTCATGTCAATATGACTAAAGGTTCGTTTATAACACAAAGGTATATACCTAGTTTAAACAGTAAGTCATCTAGTTTTGAGGGTGAAGTTTAGTGGCTAAAGAAGCCTCACTAATTGCTCATCTATAAGCCGAATTTCATTTTTTTTTCTCACTTTTTTTATTTTTCTTTGCTTTTCTCTTAGAAAATTTGAGTTTTAAAAAAGAAATAAAAACAATTGCCTAGTTTCCTCTCCTTGTGCGTATATATATACAAGTTTTTTTTGTAAGAATAGCCTTATCAATGGATTGGGTCTCACCTAGACTTGATCCAGTAATCCGATAGACCCAAATCTGATTGATCCGATTGTTGCCGTATCGGATGTGGACGGATTTGCTGGACCTGATTATGTACCCGAGCCGATTCAATTTGATTTGGACAAGTCATAATTTTATTTTAAAAATATTAAAAGTTTTATTAATAAATTATTTTCTCATCATAATTTAATTGTCTGGTCGGATCTGATTCTTGAATTCAGATTCGATTATTAACAGATCAGGTCTGTGAATTCTTATCGGATCCAATGTTTACTGGATTTAGATCGGGTCTGGGCCTTATCGAATTCGGATCGGATTCAAGTTTGCCGAATCTAGTCTACACTCGGACCATTGACAGGCCTAGTTACATGCAAGTTACAACCTTAGACATCTCTCTCAACCCCTCAACCTTCCAACCCTAAACATTAATCTCACGTCCTCGACTCTCACCAGTTCAATACATGATAATAGTCACAACTTGTTTGGAATTAGGGATACTAGTGGATTGGAGAAAGGTGGATATCTGACTGAATCTGTCTTGTATGGAGAGGGTATGGAGGATTTAAAACAAAGATGAAGGCGGAGATGGAGGTGTTGAACTAAACCCGTGCGGGTATGGAGGCGGGGATGGACTTAGATTCTCTCCTGCCCCGCCATATCCTTTAGGTATTAGTGTTATTAATAATTACCTATGGCTCAATTATAAATATTATGACTAAAAAATGGCTTTAACCATAAATTTTAAAACAAAAAATGAGAGCCCACCTGTAAATAATAAAATTTAAATTTTGCCAATAATATTTTTTTGCTCTTTTATTTATTTTTGTATTTGCTTTTGAAGTTTTTTTTTTTTATTTTTTTTTAGTGTTATTAGGCTTGGTGGGTGCAGAGACGAGATTGGAAAGAGATTTTTACCTGCGAAGTGGGGATGGACGTCTAATAAAATACCTGTACGGGTATGAAGGCGAGAATGGAGGTGAATTTTTTAGGTAGATGGGGGGATGGAGGTGCCAATCCCCACCCCGCCCCGGTCTATTATCATCTCTATTTAAAATTTGAGAAAGGGAAGAGAAACTTACTGTTTGTTATGCTTTCCATGTTTGCTTTTGAAAAAAAAATAGAGAAAAAAAAAAAGAGAGAGAAAGAGATAGATTGATTTAAAATTTTCTCTCATTTTTTTTTTTCATTTTCCTTCATTTTCTCTTACCTTCCTTTTCTTTTCCTCCCTCAAGTTCCAAACAGGTTTTAGGGATACCATGATATACTTAAAAAATAAAAATAAAAAAGTTTCCGAAAAAATTTACTTTCTGTGTGACTGAATTGTGAGCCTATTCCTTATAAAAACTCATTAAAGATATCATTTAAACACAAAATTATCATTGTCACATCCTGATTTTGATGCAGGAGGTATAAAAAATTCTAAAAGAATATCATTTTTCTAACAGTTATGGAAGCCGACGCATAGCACATGCTTCCTCTGAATTATTTTCACATACACATTGATCCGAAAATATAGTATTCTACTATACGACAATTGTACACCTATATATACATGTATGTATCACAGACATGTCACTACTTGCCCCTAATGGCACCAGAACTTAAAAGAACTTAAAGAATTCCTCTGTCATCACGGTTGGATCCAAATTTTAAATGAGTTGGTTCAAAGGCCTTGATCACGTGAGGGACTCCACAACCAACGCATTGAATACAACTATTCTGTATAAACAAATAGATGAATCTTTTATTTTTTGTTTTGGGTGAGAAGTGTGAGCAACACTACACTCCAAAAAAACTTGTCACGAGACTTTACAAGACAAAAGCCCCAACATCTCTCAGTCTCCCTTCTCTTCCTAGGCTCTATCTTCAATTTCATACACAACCTCTCGCTTGTCTGCCACACCTTTTTTCCCCTGTAAATCAGAGCCTTTGAGCAAAACCAAGCTTCATTTTCAGTTGGCTTTCTCTCTCTTTGCCTTCTCTGCAAGAATGGCTTCTCCCCAGTCATTGAAGTTAGCCCTTCTCACATTTTTCCTAATTGCCCAAAACTTTTACACTATTCCCATCCACGCCCTTAACGTTGGCATTCAAGCAAGTTCTAGCATGTCTCTGGTTAGCTCTCCATCATGCCTTGCTTTTCTTTCTCTTTCATTGTACAGTTACTTACAATTCTCTTTGTTATGACTTTTTATTTTTTATTTTTTTTTATCTATTTCTTTTGTAGTCTAAAGAATGCAGTAGAAAATGTGAATCACAGTTCTGTAAAGGTACCTTATAGTTTGGATTTCAAACATTTTAATTTTTTCTTAAAATTTAATGGATTTAAATTGATATTCGGTTTTGATTTTATTTATTTTCATGTTAATAAGTTTCTAAATGAATTTTGAATGGTAGTGGCTCCATTTCTGAGATATGGGAAGTACTGTGGAATTCTATACAGTGGATGTCCGGGCGAGAAGCCATGCGACGGCCTCGACGCTTGTTGTATGAAGCATGATGCCTGCATACAAGCTAAGAACAGTAAGTCCATTCGTGAATAATGCAGCTATATTTATATATTTTAGAATTTTTTGTTAATATTTGCAATGCTTAATCTTCAGCATCACCGTCCGTATTTTGGTTGATGTATCACCCTTTGTAGTGAAAGGCCGAAATTGGCCTTCTTGACTTAACTAGATTACTGCATACTTGAGGGCAATTTGGTCTCCTTAGAAAACAACACCACAATTACAATTTTTGCTATACATACAGAATTTTTATACATAATTGTCATAAAACAAAATGATGTGATTGTATAAGATTCTATTATTTCAAACCAAACCACCTATTATCTTAACTTATAATATAAAAAATGCTATTACCATATCATTTTGATAAATTTTTATGTATAAAACTTATGTAAAAATAGAATTTTCTTTATATAAATGAAGGATTTGGTAACAATGAAAAGACATTTGGTTTTGGTTTGTAGTTTCCACTCACCTTCCTTGGAATGCATGGAGAGGTCAGGAAATGGTCATGGATTTATATTCTGTGTTTTTGGCTCTATATTAATTGAGGGGAATTTGAGTGATCAACTGACAAATCTGTCTATGTATATATATATTGAATACCAAACAAACCCCAACCAAAACCCAAATATATAACTGTTTGGTGAGCCCACTTGTGTAAACAAGCGGGAACATTATGGGGTGAAAACACCCATATTGGACCATAATGTTATCTCAGGAGGCAAGTACAGTAAGTCCATTCATGAATAATGCAGCTATATTTATATATTTCAGAAATTTTTGTTAATATTTGTAATGCATAGTCTTCACTCATCACAATCCATATTTTGCTTGATGGATCACCGTTTGTAGCGAAAGGCCGAAGTTGGCCTTATTGACTTAGCTACATTACTGCATACTTAATGGCAATTTGGTCTCCTTAGAAAACCACACCCCTTCCCCCAATTAGCAATCCTGTATGTAAAGAGTAATAATATATATATATACACATATATATAATTTTTAGTGATTGTATGTGGTGCTTTTATTTTAAATTAAAATGCCTACTATGTTGATTTATAATTTTAAAAATGTTAATACAAAATCATTCTGATAAATTTTTTCTTTTTTCTTTTATAAAAATTAGATTTTCTGCATATAAATCAAAGATCTCGTAGTAGACTGAAGGGATATTTGGTTATGGTTTATAATTTACAATGCCCTTCCATGGAATATGCATGTAGCGAATATATTAATGAAGGGGAATTTGAGTGGTCACCTGATAAATCTATCTGTACGTGATATATATATTGTATTGACTACCAAACAAACCCCCCAAAAAAATCCCAAATATATAATACGTGTTCGGTGAGCCCACCTTTGCAGACTGGCGAGAACATTATCTAGTGAATGCCCCCATATTGTTACGGCAGGGTGCAAGTGAGCAGGAGCTATGAAAACAAGTAATGCTGTATAAATAAGAAATTTATACAAAATTTTTATATAAATTGATGTATCTTAATAAGAACTTTTTATTTTAAAACAAACACTTATTATAATAATTTTTTATTACAAAATTACTATTATCACTTCTATATCATTTTGTATGTAAATTTTGTATGAATTTTTTTGTAAGAAATCTCAAATTAAGGAGTTAGATAGAAGCAACTAGTATCATGCCTATTATCACACTGTCATTATTTATGGAGTCGTACATCTCTGGATATGTAATTATGTATATATATATACATTCACAAGCACTAGAAAGAAATATATATGTATATGTTAGAAACTAAGCAATATAAATGCATATGTTAAGTGTTGGGGGTTGAGTGCAGATGACTATCTAAACACAGAGTGCAGCCAGAACTTGTTAAACTGCGTAGCCGTGTTCAAGAGTTCAGGAAGAAAGCGGACATTCAAAGGGAACACATGCTCAGTTGATGACGTTACCAAAGTCATCACCGTCACCATGGAAGCTGCTTTGCTTGCTGGAAGATATCTCCACAAGCCTTAATTAATTTTCATCTCTTGTTTTTATTTTCCTGATCTTCGGATAGAGAAAAAAAAAACGTGGGTAAAAAAAAATATAAAAATACCCTAGCTTGCTATTTGTTTCGAACTATTTTTTTTTCTATTATAAATAGATATGTGACATAGATGCACGTGTTATTACCTCGAGATTTTTTTGGTTTGCTATTTAATTTCTCAGTATTACCTTGTAGAAAAATGGCGTAATTGCTATGGTGTAACATTTGGTTCTATCTTAGATTTGTCGGAGAAAAAACAAAAGAAAAGTAAAATTAATTATCCATCACTTTTTTATGATAGCCAAACAAAAAATTAATTTTTGTTTTGTGAATATCTATTTATTACATTCTTATTTTCCAATTCTACCAAAAAAATAATAATTTGCTTTTCTTGTCATTTCATTTTCTTTTATTTTCTCTTTAAATGTTCAAGCTCCAAATAGATTTGTTTTCCCCCTTTTCTTTATCACAGGCATTTGGGTTGTGATTAAAAATCTAGACGGAGTTTTTTTTTCCTCTAAGAATAATGGGAAGGGAAATGGTTAAATCTAACCACAAAGCGACTGAGCACTACATAGAGTCTAAAGCAGTCTGAGAATCCAAATCCACGAGTAATGAATAGAGCTCAAAGCAGTTAGGGAACCAAACCCATGCAACTCAAACGAGAAGGAGAGGAGAGGATCATAAACTGTGCTGGAGCCCATGCAGCGTTGATGTGGGATTGGTTGGGGGGGGGGGGGGGGAGGGGAGAGAGAGAGAGAGAGAGAGAGAGAGGCTGAAGGCTACTTCTTTTTTTGCTGAGGATAATGGGAAGGGGAGAGATTAAACCCAACCAGAAAGCAGCCGAGCACTGAATAGAGCCCAAAGTAGTCAGAGAATCCAGGCCCATGCAACTCAAATAAGAAGTAGAGAAAATGATCATAAAACTACATTGAAGCCCCGTGCAACGTCGATGTGGGATGTTGTTTTATGTGTTACATGCTATCCCAAAATTGCAGCAGTGTGCCAACTGCGAGGTGGCTGTCCACACCATAATAGATTGACCTTGGTCTTATTCCTGCTGGAAAAGACAGTTAGGTGCCTCTATGGTAGGTTACTTCTAATGGTTCAACGTTAAGTTTCAAGCTTAATTATGCAAAGCCTAGATTAAGCAACACTAACTTTATGTTTGAATTAAGGATTTAATAAGAAAAAAGAGAACAAAAATACTCTTTTATTTTGTTATCTTTTTTCTCATCTTTCCTTTTACTTTTCTCTTGATAAATGTGAGTTTTAAGCATAGTATTAAAGTTTTACTCAAACTGAATTTGTGTGAAGCGGAGATAGGTTTCTTGTGATTGAAAAATAGAAGTTACATAGACCCTAGAGAAAGGTTAAAAAAGGTATTATATATATATATATATATAAATGGATTAAATACACTTAACACTGCCATGATTTTACTAAAATTTTAGTTTGATCTTCATATGTTCAATTGTAATAGTCCTACCTTACATTTTTAGTAAAGTTACAATGTTACCACTTTGTCACTTGGCATTTCTAAAATAAACTGAAATTGGCCACTGCGTAAAATTTCGCTCCACTTTTTCACCAGAAAAAAAAGGAATAATTAATAAATTTAAAAATGTTGTGACCCTATCATACGTTGCCACGTGACAGTCAAATTTTCCAAAAACTTCACACTGATATAGCATATCACTCTGTTTGTAGCAACCCAAATGTGGAGAAATTCATCTCATCACTCTCGCTAACAGCCCACAAATGGAGAAATTTCTCTCTATAACAGCCTCTCCTTTTTTATTTTATCTCTACACACTTCAAACCCACCCTGAACCCTTTGCGACCTCTCCCGCCCTGTCTTTCACCAAGTAGCAATTCATTGAATCTCAGTCACGATTGCAGATTGTCGCAGGGAGTAGCTGGGAAGGTGGGAAGCGACTAGAGGGTGGCTGGTGGGTTGAAAAGGGTTGCAGAGTGCTGCTAGTAGTGGGCTGTGGAAGAGCGGTGGCGGGGAAGAGAGAGGTGTTGTAAATAGAGATAGAACGCAGAGAGAGCAATGGATAGTTGTTGAGTGAGAGAGAAAGAAATGTTGTTGCAGAGGAGGAGAGAGAGAGGGAGAGGAAAAAAAAAGAGACGAGAAGAGATGCGGGTCTTAATATGCCACATGGCAATTAGAGATAGCGCATAAAATTATTAAATTTATTAATTAGTTATTCCTTTTTGGGCACGTGATCTTCACGTGGCCAATTTAATTTTGTCTGTTTTAGAAACAGTAATTGATGAATGGATGGTATAAGTATAAGAGATTTAACTATAACAATTAAAAATACGTAAGAAATTTAACGTTTATAATTAAAAATACTAGATGATACATGTATTTATTTGTTTATATTTTGCATTATTGTAATGTGAGAGAAGTGAAACTGTGGTGCCTATAGTTTTAAAGGGGGGGTGTGGGGGGGGTTTTTTTTGTTTCTTGGGTGTTTTCTTTTTTGGTTTTTGTTGGGGGGGGGCGGGTGGGCGTTGGGTAGGACAGATTTGATCGCACTTTATGAGTTCGTTTGGTTCTTGGTTTTTATTTTTTTAAAATAAAAAATATAAAAAAAATTAAAATAAGTGTGTTTTTTTATTTTAAATTATTAATTTAGTACTTTTAACAAAATTATAATCTATAAATGTCATTATTAAATTATAAAAAATAAAAAATAAAAATATATACCTATAACATACAATAAAAAATAAAACCTAACACTACTTCCAAACAAACCTCATACTTTTTAAGAGTTTAATTTGGTCAAACCATCAACTTTTTTGATTAGATGGAAAAAAAAAAAAAAAACACAGGAGACCAATATGAACTTGACTTTTCTAGATCGAGTGGAGCTCACGTTGATCCTATGTGGAACCCACGTGGAACTTGAATGTCTTTTTGTTTCTGTTTTTCATCCGATGGCAGGTCCAACTTGGTTCAAATTAAAGAAGAGCAGAACAGATATAATTAATTGTCTGGAAAAACAAACAAAGGCCTAAGAAACATAACAGATAATACAAAATTTTAATTATATCTCTTTCACAAGTCGTGAGACGAATCGAAATTTTTAAAATTTTCTTCGACGGGATTTGTTGTAACCAACAATAGGTAAAAAATTTGTAACCTTTAAAAAGTTTTTAACTTCCTGCAATATTTCACCACTTGTGCAATTTTGACATTTTTTTACTGTATATACATCTTAATTAACACAGCCATTCCATCTTTTATCAATGGAATTTGCCAATACAAATTGAAGTCCAATTTATACCTATATATTTAGATTTCTGAAGTTTTTTATTTTTATTTTTTGTATAAAATTTTTATTTATTAAAAAAATTGTATTAAACCAGTATGTATAAATGTTAATACTATTCTCTTGTGTATTTACTAAGATACATTGACTTGCGCCTGTGAAAGGTTTGCATGGCCTAGTCCTGGTTTTTTAACAGGAAGACTCTAGTTTTTAGAACTAAGCCAATGATTGACCAGTTCAATGACTCATTGGTTCAACCTTAGTTTAATTGACTCAACTGGTCATATAATTAAAAAGTTATAAAAATCTATTTAAATAAAATTATAAAACTTATCAATACTCGATGATATATAATTTCATACAGTCACTCGTAACTATGATGAAAAATATGAACAATTATAAAGCTTTGCAAGAGGACTTGTTTTTCGTCAAGGCAAAAAAAAAAAAAGAAAAAAAAAAGAGGACTTGTTTTCCTCCTCCAGTTATTTCTTTTTTCATCCACATGGTCACTATGATATCTATTTTTGGAAGAAATGACATAAATCTTGTTAATTATGAAAACGATAGGAGATAAAATATTATATTTCTTTCAAGATGAAAACTACACTATACAAGTTTTACAGTTAAATTTGGAAGCCATCGTACAAAGAATGAACAATTGAGACATTTCATTCAATCCTAAACATATACATGAGGGATCCTTACACAAATTATGTGGGGTGAGGGTAAATTGAAATTAGAATAACAACTCCGAGAACTCATGTAGTCAACTGAGGAATAATTGCAATAATTTTGAAAATTGAAATTGTTTGCTTTCCTGATAATTTACAACTCAACATGCTGGGGTAAACTATTGACAAAAGGTCAAAAATATATTTGTATATCTAACTATAGATATATTGATATATTTAGTTTCAATTCAAAAAATATACGAAAAATAAAATTGAAATGAGATAGACAATGCATGGTAAGAAAGTGAGTAATATGCATTTTTTGCTTGATCTTTTTATTTATTTATTTATATACTCCTCTTTCTTCCACTTTTTTTTATTTATTTTTTGTTTTGTTTTTCTTTTTCAGTTTTTACTTGTTAATTTTATTTTATGGCAAAAGACCAAAAACGATATGCTCCCAGAAAACACAAAATGTTTTAAACCATGTACAATTTTTGTCGCTTTGACTTTTTTTGAAAACTTGTTCGATTCTTTGTATATAGGCTGGTTCACCAATTTCTAAATAATGGGTCTATTCTTTCATCCAATTCAAAATATATACATTTTCGATAAAATAATTAAACCGAACTAATTTAGAGTTCGGTTTCCTATTCAACCAATTCTGTCTGATAACACTAAGTCCTGTTAAGCAATTTGGATTGAATTGGAAAAGCATCACTTTAGCCAAAGTCCGGTTCAACCCAGTTCCTTGCAAAGGTGGACGGAGCCACATATTTTCCTTTTAAAAGTAACAACATTATTATTGAGATGTGTACAGTTATTGTACCATCACTTGATTTTAATTATGCAATATATGATATCATCAGTTAATTAAGTAAAATATTATATATTAAGTCCTAAATTCTGAAAATAAATAAAAGTTAAACAAAAATAAGTGATGGTACAATGATGAACTGTACACTTCTAGCACGAGCAGAACCATCACGAAATAGGGTTCAAAAGTGTTATGTTTCAATTGTTCGAACTTCGAACTTCTTCGGCGATCGCTAGTCCTCCCGGCTTCCCCAAGTCTCTCCCTCTCTCTCTCCCCCTCTCTTTGTAGCCATATGTTTAGTTTGTGTGTAATGTGTTTTATATGTGCTTTCATGCATAGAACTCACGACTTGCTTATTAGCACAACACAGCTCGACAATTGTGCAAATCAATGGAGCGATAAGGTGACCCAAAATGCTGCCAATATCAGTGGATATTTCCATAATGCTGCCAATATCAGTGGAGAGACGTTGGGGGATAACAGAGTTTCAAGAGCAACAAATTCAAACCAAGATGGTAATTCAACAGATCAGGAAACTCCAGCTATACAAACCGAGTATATCGGATCCAAATCACCTTTGATGAAATGCATAGAAGCTGCTTCAAGTCTAGGTGCATTTGAAACCAGTCAATCAAAGATATGAAGAGTATATCGTCAAAGATATGAAGCATATATTATCCTACGGATTTTCTGGAAATCAGTTGTTATTCTTTTACTTTAAATATGAGTTCTTTGTATTGCCTTTTGCTCACGGTTCTTGATCAATAAGAAATTATATAGTTTCTCTCTAAAATCCTTTGCTTTCTCAAATCTTCTACTTGGTATCAGAGCTAGTGTGAGCACTCAGCAACAACGCAACTCGACAATTCCTGTAACCATGTCTTCACTATCTCTCAATGTTGGCAACTTCATTACACTCAAACTCATTCCCACCAATTACCCCTTGTGGCGTGAACAAGCCTTGGCCCTTGTAGAAAGCCAAGAACTGGTCGGCCATATAACAAATGAAGATCCTACTCCCACCAAATACACCACACCAGATCCAAACAACACCACAGATGCAGCAAATTCTGTACCAAATTTAACAGAAGCAGTCATTGCTTGGCGAAAGGCGGATCGTCTTCTTCGTGGCTGGATAATTGGAACACTCTCTAAAGAAGCGCTCAGCCCCGTCGTTGGATTAGACATAGCCCATGCCGTTTGGGAAGCACTTAAAGATGCATATGCTCAAGATTCGCAAGAACGCGAATTCACACTCCGTCAACAGGTCATTTATCTTTGCAAAGAAGATGACAAAACTATTGTAGAATATATCCGAACCTTCAAAGGTTTATGTGATAATCTAGCAGCTATTGGGAAACCTGTCCCATACAAAGAAAAAGTATTCTGCCTTCTTACTAGTCTTGGTCCTCAATATGAAACCTTCACAACTACTATGTTGAAGCCCCCAAGGCCATCATACTCTGAGTTGATCTCACAACTTCAAAGTCTTGACCAACGGCGGAGTTGGTTCTCTAGTCATATAGATATGCCAACCTCTTTCACTCCGCAATTGGCGTTCTATGGGCAACAACAACAGCGCTCCCAGCAGCCTTCCTCCAGATATCGTGGCAATTCACAAAAATTCACATCTACTGGGAGAGGATTTCAAGCACAACAACTTAGAGACCGAAATCAAAGCTTTTCTGATAACCCCACTTTTGCCTCTCAACAGCGACGTCCTCCACCACCAGGTGAACGTCGTATGACTCCTGCAGAGAGAGATCTTTACCGTGATGAAAAATGCCAGTATTGTGGCACGATGGGTCATATTGCAAAAATCTGCTGGTGGGTGCCTAAGAAGCCAACTCAACATGATGAAATTCCACAAGCTCTTGCTGCTCTCACCTTGGACAACACCATCGCAGAAATAGAGTGGACCTTTGACACGGGAGCCTCCAACCACATGACAGGTAAGCCAGGTATGTTAACTAATATTCGCAAATACTTCGGCACAGATTCTATTCTTATTGGTGATGGATCTTCTCTACCAATTCTCGGTATTGGAGACTCTTTTATTAAGCAACAAAATACTGAGTTACCTCTTCATGATGTCCTGCTAGTTCCTGATTTAACAAAAAATTTGCTCTCTGTTAGTCAGCTAACCACTCAGTTTCCTATTAACTGTGAATTCTCAAATATTGATTTTTGTGTTAAGGAACGAGAAACAGGACAACCAGTAATAACAGGGAGGCGCAAGGGTGATCTCTACGTTCTTCCCACTTTGCCTGAGTTGCATTTTTCCCATCGGTTCAAATCTGGCTCATCAGACATTTGGCATCAACGCTTAGGACATCCTCAGTTTTCGGCTTTACAATTATTAAAAAATAAAGGGTTGATTGATGTGGTAGGAGCAATGAAATCTGAACATCTTTGTGATAGTTGTCAATTAGGAAAGCTTAGTAGATTACCGTTTTCTTGTTCTGAACATTCAAGTTCTGGTATTTTTGAAAAAATCCACTGTGATTTGTGGGGACCTGCTCCTATTTTATCAATTGGGAAATTCAGATATTATGCTTGTTTGGTTGATGATTTCTCTAAATATACATGGATTATTCCCTTACAACATAAATATGATTTTGTAAATGCATATTTAGCCTTTGAACAATATGCTACACGACAATTTAACAAAAAAATCAAGATTTTTCATTCCGATGGAGGAGGAGAATTCATCAACTCTAGATTATCATCTCATTTTCTCTCCACAGGCACCATTCACCAGGTGTCGTGTCCACATACCCCAGAGCAGACAGGTATGGTTGAAAGGCGACATAGGATTATACGCGAACTAGGTATGACTATGTTATTTCACAGTGGTGTTCCTCTATTTCTATGGGCAGAAGCTTTCACTACAGCTGTATACCTTATTAATCGATTGCCTTCATCTGCTCTCAATTTTGAAACTCCATATTTTACATTGCATGGTACTCATCCTATTTATTCTTCACTTCGAGTTTTTGGCTCTAAATGTTTTCCTTACACTTGGGACACACGGCGTCACAAATTTGATCCAAAAACTGTTCTCTGTATCTTTGTAGGCTATAGTGATAAACATAAAGGATACAAGTGCTTTCACCCTTCAAGCAAAAAAATTGTCATCTCACGGCATGTAGTTTTTGATGAGTTAATCTTTCCATATAAGAATGCTTGCAAACCCAGCATTACTCCTTCAACACCACATGTCATTAGCATATTTGATTCATGGTTGCCTTGTACTAACTCTAATTCCTCTACAGAGACTTCATTACCAACACTTATCTCACCATGCTTGAGTCCTTTACCACCACCTGCAGCTTCTTACCCTCCATCTGAAGATACATGTTTGCCTCTCTATGATGCTAGCACAACACAGCTCGAGTCCGAGCCTATCGAGCAATCAGAACAACCCTCACCAATCGAGCAACAACTCTCACAACGCGAGTCCGAGCCTTTCGAGCAACCAGAGCAGCCTTCTCAGTTCGAGCCCGAGCCCTCTCAACCAGTTCCACAGATCGACCCTGAGTTATTTAAACCAATACAACCCCCACAAGCACTGCCTTCACACTCCATGGTTACTCGTTCTCAACGAGGAGTAGTTAAACCCAATCCAAAGTATGCCTTGACTTCCACATCATTTGTCAATATCCCCCATGAGCCACATAATGTTCGAACAACCTTGGCTCATCCTGGCTGGAAAGCTGCTATGGACGAGGAACTTGCGGCTCTACATCAAAACCAAACCTGACAACTTGTTCCTCGCACTCCTGATATGCATGTCATTGGCTCTAAGTGGGTTCTCAAGCCCAAACTCAAACCTGACGGCTCCCTAGATCATCTCAAAGCTCGAGTTGTTGCAAAGGGGTATCATCAAATTGATGGAGTGGACTACACCGAAACCTTCTCTCCAGTCATCAAACCTGGAACCATTCGCATGATCATCACTATAGCACTAGCTCAAAAATGGCCCATTCGTCAACTTGATGTAAAAAATGCTTTCCTACATGGTTTAATTTCAGAAGAAATATATATGGAACAACCACCAGGCATGGCAGACCCTCAATACCCAACACATGTTTGCAAGCTTCAAAGAGCTCTCTATGGACTCAAACAAGCACCTCGTGCTTGGTTTGATCGATTCAGTGCTTTTCTTCTTAAATATGGTTTCTTTTGCAGCCTAGCAGATCCATCTTTATTCATTTTTCATTCTAATCGTGGTTCGCTAATTCTTCTTCTTTATGTAGATGATATACTCCTCACAGGATCCAGTACAGCGCTTGTGACAACCTTCATTCAACTCCTCAGCTTTGAATTTGCAATGAAGGACTTGGGACCAGTTTATCACTTCCTTGGCATTGAGATCTCTCAAACAATCGATGGTCTTCACTTGTCCCAGTCACACTATGCCCTTACCATACTCGAACGAGCTAACATGGTAGACTGTAAACCCATGAGCACACCACTTGAAGCAAAGACAAAAATGTCATCAAATGAAACTCTTTTGGAAGATCCAAGTTACTTTCGAGCACTTGTGGGTGCTCTATAGTATCTAACACTCACACGACCAGATCTTTCATACAGTGTTAACTATGTGTCTCAATTCATGCATGCTCCCAATCTTGCACATCTAAAAATGGTTCGACGTATCTTACGATATGTCAAAGGTACAATTGAAATGGGTTTACATTTTACTTCTAACATTACACTTGATCTGTATGCTTTCTCTGATGCAGATTGGGCAGGCTGTCCCATTACACGGCATTCCACCACTGGATATTGCACCTTCCTTGGAGGAAATCTCATCTCCTGGTGTGCGAAGAAACAACATACGATATCCCGATCCAGCACAGAAGCCGAGTAGCGAGCCATGGCCAACACTGCAGCCGAACTCACGTGGATGACATTTATTCTAAAAGATCTTCACATTCCAATGAAATCTCCTCCAATACTCTACTGCGACAACCTTAGTGCTCTTCATATGACTGTTAATCCAGTCTTTCATGCCCGCAGTAAACATATTGAGTTGGATTACCATTTTGTGCGCGAACGAGTTGCACTTGGACTCCTTGTCACTCGACACATCTCCACCACTGATCAAGTTGCAGACCTCTTCACTAAACCCATGTCAAAGGCTGCTCTCAGTTACTTTCGAACCAAACTCTGCCTCCAACCTCGGCACAGTTTGAGGGAGAGTATTAGCATAACACAGCTCGACAATTGTGCAAATCAGTGGAGCGATAAGGTGACCCAAAATGCTGCCAATATCAGTGGAGAGACGTTGGGGGATAACAAAGTTTCAAGAGCAACAAATTCAAACCAAGATGGTAGTTCAACAGATCAGGAAACTCCAGTTATACAAACCGAGTATATCGGATCCAAATCACCTTTGATGAAATGCATAGAAGCTGCTTCAAGTCTAGGTGCATTTGAAACCAGTCAATCAAAGATATGAAGAGTATATCGTCAAAGATATGAAGCATATATTGTCCTACGGATTTTCTGGAAATCAGTTGTTATTCTTTTACTTTAAATATGAGTTCTTTGTATTGTCTTTTGCTCACGGTTCTTGATCAATAAGAAATTATATAGTTTCTCTCTAAAATCCTCTGCTTTCTCAAATCTTCTACTTTGCTATGGTCTGGGATTATCTGCTCTCTCTCTCTCTCTCTCTCTCTCTCTCTCTCTCTCTCTCTCTCTCTCTCTCTCTCTATATATATATATATATATAGAGGGCAGATGAGAAATTTTCTTGAGAGGGGGTCAAGAATTTTTTTTAAACATTTTGGAGTGTTATGATAAAATTTTCTAAATTTTTAAGAACTAATACTCAATTCTTATTCTAAATATTCAAAAATTAGTGAGATATAAATACAATTTTGAAAAACTCAAAAGGGACAAAACACTAATTTTTATTATAAATGCACAAAATACATGGGGCCTAAACATATTTTCAAAAAATTCAGGAGGGCCAGAGCTCCCTACATAAGTCCGCCCATGTATATATATATGAATACATATCTTGATATTTAGTAGTGTGCAATGTGGTTGTTTGTGTTTTCATGCACTTCACTCACGCTCTTGCTATGATCTCGGATTCAAGACCATGGGGTTGCACCATCAATGTGAATAGTGTCACACGCACCACTGTTGCAATGGAATAAGTGAAACTAATGTGCATTTATTTTTATTCAAACCTAGTTGAATCAGATTCTGGCCAGATTTTGGCATATTAGAGGGCACAAAAGGTCATTAGCATCGGGGATGCGATGGCATTTTCGGCGACGAAAATGTTGGCGACGCAAATACTTTTTGCGACGGCCAAGTGACGGCATGGGCCCTCATTTGCGATGGCACAACCCCCGTTGAAATACTAGTCGCCTAAATAAAAGTATTTGCGCCCGCTAATATGCCGACGGTAATAACTTATTATCGACGGTTCAATGTCGTTGCAAATAGCATCATTTGAAATTAGGAAAAAAGTTTTAGTGACAGAAAACCCCGTCGCAAAAAGTCGATCCATATACAGCATAGCAGCCACATTTGATCTTTTTGTGATAGTTTGCACCCATCGCAATTACCTCGTAAAAAGATTCCGTCCAGCCACATTCGATAACTTTTGCCACAGTTTTGCACCCATCACTAATACCTTGTTAAAAAAAAATTCCACCCATAAATAGTGAATAAATTTGTAGCTTTCTTTTTTAACCTGATAAAATGTACAATTAATATTATAAAAATAAAAAAACCATTATACTAATGACAAAATTCATTCATTCATTCATCCAAATCCAAATATTTATAAATATGTCTAATAAAATAAACTAGCACATATTTTACACAATGTTTCCAAACAAACATCATCTCCCATTGCAATTCATAAAATATAAAATTATATATAGTGCCTCGCAAAATAACATTACAAATCCATAATCCATAGACAAAAAATAGTATTTTAAGTCGATTGCAAAATATGTTGATAAATAAACACCAAAGATCGATCTATTCCTTGTGAATAACCTGAAAAGAAAACAAATATAAATATTAGATAAAATAATGAACATATAAAAGACAATGGACATTTATCACATAAAATCACTTGACATAAGATATGATAGAACTACATTTTTGGTTTAGGACTACCAAAAATCCTAAACTAAGTCTAAGTTTGCTTTCAAAATAGAGAAAAATTAGTGAATCTATTGAATTTCCAACTAAAGAAATATTATCAAAGCATGAACTTGAACTAAACATTTTGTTTTTCTTCTTTTCGGCATTCAACTAAATAGAAATGAAACTATTGTGTCTATAGATTAAATGATAAAATTTTACCTCACCTAGATTCATCACAACAACATGTAACTCAAGAAAATCTAATCATTTCAATATCTATCTATCAATCATGATGAGGCAGAGCAATCTAAATAAGAAAATTGTTTGAAATAATAAAAAGAAGGCTTTAAAAGCACTATACAAATTTTCCAAGTAATAGGTAACCATAACAAAGCCAAATCTAGTCTTATGCATTTCTTATGGTCCAGTGCAGGATCAATAAAAATCAAAGATCGATCTATTGTTTTTCTTAAAAAGTTTATTCCTACACGTCACTCATGTTTAGACCTTCTTACGTGTCAAGTTTGACGGATTTTGGAGTCCGTTTTGGGATTTTAGTATCTAAACGGCTCGGAAAACATTTTTTTTTAAAGTGAAAGTGGAAAAACTTCACAACTCCCACTCCGGGAGTTTAGCGACCGTGCCGATTGTTCCTACACGTCACTCGTGTGTAGACCTTCCTACATGTCAAGTTTGACGAACTTCGAAGCCCGTTTCGGGATGTTAGTACCTAAATGACTCGGAAAACATTGTTTTTTTTTTTTTTTTTAAGTTAAGTGGAAAAACTTCAAAACTCTCACCCCGAGAATCCGGTGACTGTGTCGTTTGTTCTTACGTGTCACTCGTGTCTAGACCTTCCTATGTGCCAAGTTTGACGGACTTCGGAGCCTATTTTGGGATGTTAGTACCCAAACGGCACGGAAAACATTATTTTCTTTTAAAAGTTAAGTGTAAAAAATTCACAACTCTCAACCCGGGAGTCCGGCAACCGTGCCGATTGTTCCTAAACATCACTCGTGTCTAGAAGTTCCTACGTACCTAATACTCTTTTTTTTTTCTTTCTTTTTTTCTTCTTATTTGCATAAGAAAACCAATATACCAAAGGTTAAAACATAAGCCTAATGTACTTATCCTCGTACTCATATGTACAACTACTTCTTTGGTTTACTGTCACCACCCATAAAACATAAGCCTAATTTAGTTTGGGTATTGTATGATAGTTCATATATATACTCATTGATTGTAAAATACTTTAATTAGAATTTATTTCTCAAATTTCAAAAATAAATATATTTGTAACCCATGCATTGTATGAGTTTGCTACCAGGGAATGGAACTGGCAAGAACATGTACAACCACCCAGACAGTAGGGGAAGAAAAAAAAAAGAAACAAAATCAAATGGATTTCAGAGTCATGGAAATGTTTTAGTGGCACCAACATTGGACAAAATTAGGAGTTTGAGATCTCTGGTTTTTTCTAATTTGGTTCCATAAAGCAGTGCCTATATTTAGTTTAACTATTTTTTGGCTATAAATGAAGGAGATGATAATCACCAAAGGTAGGATGATGGAGTGGGGCATCATTCAGAATAAAAGGTGTGTTTTGTGTGATATTGTTGATGATGAATCTCATGGCCATCTATTTTTCAGCGCAGTTGTGTAGGGAGAGTTTGGATATACTTACAAACTAATGCTGTTTTTTTGGAACCGGAATTATTAAGGAAAAAGAAAAGAAAAGAAAATGAGCGAAAAGAGAACAAAATGAGATATTCCAAATGCTTACTTATTTTATTTTTAATGCTGTTTTTTTTATTTTCTATTACTTTTTCTAACAATCAAAACGTATGATGTAATTTTATTTCCTCGTTTCATTATTTTTTCCTTACTATATCTTTGATCCAAACAAATCATAAGTGAGGTGCAATGTCCATTGGGCCAACAATATAAAGGACAGTCACATCTAGCTAAGATGTGACTTACCATTCCCTTTTTTTTTTTTTTTTTTGTTTTTGGAAATAGAGCAACAATGTTCAATAATCATAAAATTAATTTGGGCAAGTTTTAAAATAGGCATCAAATTTGTGTCAGCAATATCTATAAGCAAAGCATTTGGCACAGAATCTTACTCCTAAGAAGAAGGTTAAAATACCTGCTCTGAAGATGGAGGCAATGAAGTCGAACGAGGCAATGAGGCTGAAGGAGATGGTACAACATCATCACCCACAGACTCATTCCATGCCTAGTGCCTGCTAGATGCATCTGAAACCTAAAAAGTAAGATGAACAATACCTGAGAAAAGTAATTAAGAGGACTTCTATTTTTAGAACTTTGGTTAAATTGGGGAGGCATATACAAACCTGTCTAGAGGCATATACGAACCTTTCAAGGAATAGTTAGGAGTGCCTGGAGAACCAGGGGAGAGTTCTCAATAGCTTCCTGGGGGGATAACCTCTTTGCATTCACTTTTGAGGAAAAGAAGGTTTGCAATAGCTTCCTTGCCCAAATTCCATGGTCAGTTATGGGCAACCTGATGATTTTGCAGAAATGGGAAAAATCCAACTCATCCCAATTCTGGCAGTTTTGTAGGCCCTCACACCACTAACAGCCCAATGGGCTTGTTGTCCTTTGAAGATCAAGATTTTCAAATATCAATTCAACAGAAGCAATTCAATAACTATTTTTTATTAGACAAGAATTGAAACTGAAAATCTCTTGTCTCACAATGTATTATTATGATCAACTTTAAAATATCATACATAAACTACAATATGTTATAATAAAATTTTTAGGTTCTTATTAAGTTTAGTTTCCTCTTTTCTATATTTTTTTATGTTCTATTCGTTTCTTGAACTATATACAGTGGCCTGCCCGTTTGATATAGTTTTTTTTAAAGTTTTTTTAGTTTATAAGCAAAAAAGTTAAATTTTTTCAGTTTTTTTGCTTTTAACAAGATAAGATAAGAAAAAAAACAAAACAAAAAATGCAAAAAAAAAAAATTCAAAATCTTGACTTTTTTGCTTATAAACAAAAAAATCAAGCCAAAAAAAGTTTTAAAAAAGCCCAACCAAACGAGCAACTTACTTCACAATGTGTGATGATATAGGGATTCTATTTCCTTCTTTGAGAGTTTTCTCTATCTCTTTCTACTTCTTTTTATACTTTTTTCTATCATGATAACATAGCTATTATAACATGGTATCAAAGTCATCTCGTTTTTATTCTAACAATACAAACAGAAATCCACCAATATAGGAAGTCAAACTCATCAATACTTTAACGCCAACCAGATGCTACTAAACCACAAAATTTTTTAATTATTCTTATCTTAGTTTTGCTACAGCTAGCAATATTATAAAAATACGAGGGTAAATTGATCTCTTTCGCCTCTGGTTATAATCGACACAATAGTGCTAGAGATCAATTTGTACCAATAATGTTGTTGGAAAATAACACCTCTTTATTAAAAAGAGTTGCAATCTTAGGCATTGTGCTCATAAACAGCAAAAGTATATAGTTACATTGTTCAAGTCAATGGAGTGGCAATCTGAGGCCTCGTTTTTTTTTTTTTTTTTGTTTTGTCTTGTTGTTTTTAGCTATTTGCTTGAATAACTACCACAGTTATTCAACAGGGAGATAAAGGAGTTTTGTCGTTAGCCTCCATATATAAAATTGATCAACATTCAACAGGGAGATAAGCTTACCAATCGATCGATCCTACAGCTTCTGGAGGCAAGGGCTCCTGGCGTCAATGGCTTCTGGCAACGACAACTTCCAGCGTCAACGGCTTCTGGCAACGAGGTCTTTCGGCGTCAATAACTTCTGGCGGCGAGGGATTCTGCCGGCGTCTCTCCCAACCAATGTTAGGGATGACGGAAGAAGGATGAAGGGCGTCCCTCCCTTAGCCAACGTGAGGGATGAGGGAAGAGGGAAGAGTGATGGAGGGCAACATCTCTCTCGTCGAACAAATTAGGGCTGTGCGTGAGGGATGAGGGAAGAGGGAAGAAGACTGATGGAGGGTGGCGTCTCAAGCTCGTTGATCCATTAGGGCTGCGGTTTTGAGCGATTTTGTGGGAAAGACAAGGAAAAAGGGGGAAACAAATTTTGGTATCAAAACGATGTCGTTTTGTTAGCAAAACGACACCGTTTCACTTACTCATTTGCGACGGCCTATCCGGTCGCAAATACTCCGTCGTAACAAGGAGGGGGTCGCTTTTATCTAGTCATACGATGTCGTTTTGGAAGCTTTTTTGCGTTGGCAGTGTTGCCGTCGCAAATAGTGCCATCACAAATGATATTATTTGCGTCGGGGCCACTGCCGTCGCAATTAATAAGGTATTTGTTGTGGCATAACTAGCCGTCACAAATAATCCGTCACAAATAGGCCACTTTTTAGTAGTGTGTTTTGGCTTTGTGAATTTGGTTTACAATTTTCTCTCAAACTGTAAGGACTACATAACTTAATTTTAGACTATTTAGTCTTCGTTTGGCCAAGATGCCATTAACACCAATTTGAAGCTTTGTGCAGAAATAATATAATTTGATTGCATAAAACACATTCACAATAATACTATATGCATGAAAATAACCTACATGGCTCTGATACCAATGAAGGAAATCATATATTCAACGCGAAAATGATAATCCGAAAACATACCTTCTTCAAATCAACCCGAATTTGAACCTGAGGATGTTTCACGTGCTTATTGGTCAAACATTTTAGATGCTCGCGGTGGGTGTTATTACAGAGTATGAACAACCCCATATATCCATAACACAAGAGCAATCTCCAATGCCTTATCGTATTACATAGGGACGATAAAGAAGAAGAACAATGTTACTATTAACGTCATCGGATTTGAAAAAGTGTTTAACACTCAATGCATTGGGGTTTACATAAACACCCAAGAGGGACATCTAAGGGTCAATGATTGCTCCAAAGCTGTCACAAGAGTACGATCATGATTGTAGTTTAATTTCTTGGTGAAGTCCGAGGTCGAACCTCAGGGAGTTTAATTGGAAGGTTTATGGTGAAATTCTACTTTGGGGAAAACTAATCCTAAAAAGCATCTCACAATAAATCTAAAAGTAAAATAAAAATCTATTGATGGCAAGAGTTGGTTGATTTATCTAAACTAATCAAAAGCAATTAACACTAGATTGAAAACAATAGAGAAAGTATTGGATTTAATAGATCCAATCATCTAATTCACCCAAGATTTCAATGAGGCTGTATCACTCAAATCAAAGACCTTAATCAATAGTATTTGATTTGGAAGATTTAGCAATAAAAAAAATAAAATCAATGATAATCAACTTAGAATTGTGAACAATGAGATTCTTATGCTCATACCATCAATCTAAGCAACCGCCATACCGAATTCAAGGTTTGTACATGGACACTCAAAGACTTAATCAAGAACACAAAATTTTAATGGGATTTAAGAAAATATTATTATAGATTCAATTTCAATAATGCACTACTAACAACGAAGCTTTTTGCGATGGAAGTATTTGCGATGGGCACTTTCTAGTCACAAATACTACTATTTGCGATGGGAAAGTAACTGTCACAAATGTCATCACAAAAACTAGTTTTCGCAATGGCGTTGTTTCGACCGCCACGTTCTTGTCGCAAATGGTTACTTTTAATGACGGCATTTTTGCGATGGCCAAGCTCCCATCGCAAATGGTTACTTTTAAAGGTTAGTATTTGCCACGGCCTTTTTGTGACGGCTGGCTCCCGTCACAAATATTAAATGAAACGATGCTATTTCACTTAGCGGGATCAAAATTTCCCTTCCCCCTCTTTTGTTCCTCCCTTGATCAAAGCCCTAGATCTCTCTCTCTCTCTCTTTCTCGTGCAAGTTCAAAATTGCTATCCACTAAGCCGCTGCCGCCTGCTCCCTCCATCAACGCTGCCACTTGCGGCGGCGGAAACATGAGACCGTTATGTATCCATACTACTCAAAGTGGATAAGGGGGCACCCTGACTTGGCATTAAAGCTAAAGCAGTGGGTGTAATGTTGTTCGATGGGAGTTCAGTCATCATGCTCCATTTATTAGGTACTTCCTTGTGGACATGTTGGTGTTCATTTGTTAGTCTGATGATTTTACTAATAATAAACACTAATTTGTCTTTGATTGACAATATGATTTAACTTTTTCCTTTAGTTGTTATTCAATTGACTGTAGAAAATTGCAAGAAGTTGCCATTCTAGTATTTAATATGTTGTAATAGCTCCTTCATCTCCATGCCAGAAGGCCTTCATTTATTTTTAGGTTTCTGATAACTAAATGAGGGGCAATCCCTTTTATGCATGTATAAATAACAGGAAGAGTCCAAAAAATGATCCAAAAAATCCAGGTGGGAAGAGTCCAAAAAATCCAAAAAGGGGACATTGTACTTACCCTCTCCTAGTGCTATCAGGAAACACTGATACCCTAGCAATTTATGTCTTGGAATGGCAATCCGAACATGTTACACTTCCATTCCAAAATGATGGGATCCCCTCCCCACCCCCCCCCCCCCCCCCCCCCCCCCCCCCCCCCCCCCCCCCCCCCCCCCCCCCCCCCCCCCCCACACCCCCCCCCCCCCCCTTTTTTTTTTCAAATAATAGGGGACTAGATGCCTAATTCTAAAACCTTAGGGAGAGGTTAGCACAATTCACTTATAAAAATAAAAAATAAAAAAATAAGTGGGGAGGTTACTGCAATTCACCCAATCCACAAATGATGCAACATTTGCCTCCCATGAAGCTAGGACTCACATGAACAATGATCTGAAGATGAGGTTCATTGACAAAGCATCCTTAAAAGGAGTCATTTCCAAGCTTTGTGAAAAATGAAATTTGCCAGCTTAAATGATACATTAGATTCATTTTGTCATATATGTTTTCTTTTGTTGTGATTTTAAGAGTCGGGAGTTTCTTTGGCAAGAAGGCACACAGCTTTTGCAACAAATGCAGAGGCTGATGCAGAGGTATGGAGTCTCTCAAATTTGCACTCTCTTTTAGTTGCACTGTTGGTGCCTTGCTATTGTTTTGCTTGGTGCTTCTCATCTTGTCTTTTGTAGTGGTTGGCTGAATTGGAAGCTTTATTTTTCTAACTTGACATTCGGTGCTAGAGTGCATTATTAATCCTTAGGTACTTGAGATATTGAAACTATATAGTTGAATATATGAAAAATATCTAGCAATACTAGTTGTGAAGGGTAAGAAGAGTGAATTGGAGAAAGTTGCTGGTGGCCTTTACACAACAAGTGTTAAGGTACTATATACATCTTCTAGGGTTTGACATTCTTTTACCCTTCATATATTTTTATCTTGTTTAGCCTTTTCCTTGGTATTTTGAGTATATCATTTCAAAGCATCATTATTTTGCAACTCTTTCACAGGCCTTTATCCCCAACACTGGGCGAGTACACAAGATGCCACATCACACTATTTGGGTCACAATTTTGCTAAAATGTTTGACATATATTTTGAGAACCATAAAGGAGAAAAGGCTACGGTTGGCAAAATTCCTGGGCATATAGTACTTAAACGGTAACTCTCTTACTTGTTTTTGCGTATGTAGAATACCATTCTTCAATAGCTAGCTCATTATCATTTAGAAGTCTTGATATATCATGTTTGATATTGATTTTGTAACGAAACATGATGTTTGTCAGTGCTTAACTCTTTTTCTTTTTATGTATGTGTCAATATTTGATTACTTTGGTTGCTTGCCCATCAAGTTTTTCAAGCTAAGAACTGTTGGATGCCACTCTCAATTGACTGCAAAATCTAGCAGCATTCAAAGGTGTTTTTTTTCAAATTGTATTCCATTTGTTATGCACTTTTGTCCCAACAATCCAATGTGATTTTTTTTTCTTTTGGTAGTTATGCGTAGAATAGAAGCTAGCTTGCAGTTTTTGTTGGTTCATAATCTCTCTGTAGTTTTTTTTTTCCATGCATCTTTGCAGACTTAGGAGGTTGAATGGTGGCCATTATGTGAGCTAAATGATGCTTGATGCAAGCTAGTAATTTGGACTTTGTTTCTTTAAATCATGCTCAATTTTGATTGCTTAGTTTTTTTTTTCAGGTACATTAGAGGAACATAGCCCTTACGGATGGAAAGGGTGAGTCGAACCCTTTATACAGGCATGGGTGGGGCTCCACTACCATTGGGCTAGCCCCTCTCCTCTCTTACTAAAAGTTTTGATTATATTGTCTACATTGTTAGTTAATCTTGGAAGTTCTTTTATTGAAAAAGTAAACACTGTACTTACCCTAAAATATGTACAAAAACTGCATCATTATGTTCTGTTTTCAGAGTTCAAACCATCTTGGGCTAGAGTCTAGATAATTGGAAAATGTTTTAGATATTTTTAACTATAGATTATAAATCTTCAAAATAGTTGATCTTGTTTATAAATGGGTAAACCCCACTCTAGCATTGAATTGTTGGCCAGAACACCAATCAATATTATGTTTACTTTCATCTGAAGTTCCCACTTTAAAAGAACATGCCTTTGCTATTTCATTTCAATAGAGGGACATGTACCAAAATTTAAGTGAACCATAGTGCTATATTTAATAATAATTGAATTGCCCCAACATGAATAGATGTTCAGAAAACCCAAGTAATAAATATATTCTAGGGATCTAGTTGTTTTCATATGACACAGTGGCATATCATACGTTAACAGTTGACCCATGTTGTAAATATTGATGTTACTTTGAGATTCATCTCCATGGACTTGAATTATTTATTTTTATGCAATCAGTTTTGAGAATTTATGGCTCAAAAATCTCAAACGGTCTCAGAATGACTCCAAATTTTGTACGTAAGCACGAGTGACGTGTGGGGACTAACAAAACAGTCATGAGACTCCCAGTTTGGGAATTACAAAGTTTTTTCCATTTTAGAAAAACATAAATTTTAAAGTGTTTTAGAGATCTATGACTCAAAATTCCCAAACAGTCTCGAAACGGCCCCAAACTTAGTATGTAACATAGTTTGGGTACGAGTGGCATGTGGGGACTGACGAAATAGTCATGGGACTCCCAGTTTGGGGGTTACAATTTTTTTTTTCGTTTTAGAATAAACTAAATTTTAAAGTCTTAATTTTCAAAAATTTACAGCTCAAAATTCCCAAACGGCCTCGAAATGGCCCCTAACATAGTAAGTACCACGATATAGGCACAGGTAACATGTGGGAACTAACGGAACAGTCACAGGACTTTTGGTATGGGAGTTACAAATTTTTTTTCATTTTAGAAAAAATTAAATTTTGAGGTCCTAAGTTTCGGGAATTTATGACTCAAAAACCCCAAATAGCCTCGCAACAGCCCTAAACTTGGTATGTAGTACGATCTAGACACAAGCGATGTGTGAGAACTTCTCGTTAGTATGGACCCATTATTAGAAGTGGATGGAAAACATGTGGCTCCAAATTTCTACAAAATTTTTGCTGAAGATGCGAGAAATTCTAATGCTCTTTTAGAAAGACCACGCAAAGACATTACAACTGTGAAAGAATCGGTTGGCCAACATGTTGCATAAAAATCTATTGATGTAAATTATAACTTTGTTTCATTTTTTTTTCATTAATCACATTCATACATATATATATATATATATATATTAACTATTTAATTAATTGTATTGTTATTATTTTATTATTACTCAGGTTATTCTGAAGGAGCAGGTCGTTGCTGTTCATAATATGGATTAATGGAGTGCCCAATCAATGAATGTTTCTGAGTATTTTTTGATGTATTGATGTTAGATAGTAGATTTTGTATTTTAGATGGAAAAAACTGGTTTGTATGTTCAATGAAATGACGTTTGTTTATTTTTTGTTTTTGCATTTTGGCTAAATTGACGATGAGGATTAATATATATATACATTTGAGCTTCATTTTATATATTTATCTTTTGGTGAATGAAATTTATTTATTGATTTATGCCAAGGTATACAAGAATGACAAAATTTTAAATTTAAAAAATAGACAGAGTATTTGCAACGGTTAGAATATTATTTACGACTGCAAATAGTTGTCACAAACGATTTACTTAAGCTACGAGTTTTTGCAATGTCTACACAGCTTTCACAAAAAACTAGTTTTTGTGACGGTTTCTCCTGTTGCAAATACTAGTTTTTGCGACGGCCATTGATGACGACTCCTCCCATCGCGAAAAAACTAGGTTGGGCATCGAGCTTTTGCGACGGCTAGATTGTTGTGACAAAAAGCCTAGCCGTCACATAAAGCTGTCACAAAAGCCTTTTGTAACCCCCTTTTCTGTGTCGACTGATTTGCTATCCCACTACCGTCGCAAAAGATCTTTTGTGACAGCTAACCAACCTTTTGCGATGGCAAGTTGCCATCACAAAAAGTCCCATTTTTAGTAGTGATAATTGATTCTATAATTATAATCAAATTAAAGTCACAGATGTTAGGGATTTATACTAAAATACATGCTTTGTGTAACGGTTTTAGTATTTATTAATAAATTAGTTATTCCATTTTAATGAGAATTTATGTAAGCAATGTTTGCATTGCGTTATTTATTTAATGATTATGCATGTATGTCTCTTATTATTCTATATAGTAAATGATTTAGTGTGTTTTTATAGCTTAAACATCGAAAATCAGATCATCTGTTCTTATGAAATATAAACTTATTGTTCACATTTTTAGATAGAACTGGACACACCATCAGATGAGAGAATTGAGTCCCAATTGTCTGCACTAGGTATGCCACACCAGAACGGTATAGTAGAAAGTAGGAATAGAACTCTTATAGATATGATTAGATTTATGATGAGTAATTTAGATTTGCCTATTTGTTTTGGGGCCATACACTTGAAACAGCAGCATACATTCTGAACTTTGTACCATCTAAGTTAGTACCTTCTACTCCCACAGAACTGTAAAATTGGCATAAGCCTAGTATACGACATGTTTGGATATGGGGTAGTCCAGCCCATAAGTTAAAAGGGAAAGTAGATAAGTTGAAATCAAGAACAGATGTCTATTTATTTGTTGGGTACCCTAAAGGAACAAAAGATGGTTTATTTTATTATTCTAAGAATTATAATGTCATTATTAGCACCAATGCCCGATTCTTAGAAGAGGATTATGTAATGAACCACAAACTTAGAAGTAAGATTGTTTTAGAAAAGCTGAGAGGAGATAGACTAATACATACTTTTTGAATACCCACAGTATAAGAAGAAGCACCACAAGACCAAGTCATTGACATCCCATTACCTTGTCGTAGTGGGAGGAATGTTGTAACTCAGGCTGATAATGATACCCAACGTGTAGATACATCAATACGTTGATTCCACAACCAAGGCATGATAATGGTGCACAAGGATTCGAATCAGTAGAGCAATTCACTCGTAATACACAGACATAGGTTGTGCCTCATCATAGTGGGAGGGTTATACGCTAACCTGATTGGTATACATTCTTGGGAGAGTCTTATGACAGGATCCCTAATGAATTGGATACCGAACTCGTTAACTACAATGAAGCACTTCAGGAAAAAGACGTAAAACTTTAGACAAAGGTTATGAAATCAGAGATGGAGTCTATGTACTCTAATCAAATGTAGAATCTTATAAAACCACCTGAAGGGATATAACCTATCAGATGCAAGTGGATCTATAAGAAGAAGAGAGGAGTAGATGAGAGGGTGGAAACCTTCAAGGCTAGGCTTGTTGCGAAAGGGTTTACTCAAAAAGAGGGGATAGACTATGAGGAAACCTTTTCACTGGTAGCCATGCTAAAATCTATTTGGACTCTCTTATCCATTACAGCTTATTTTGATTACAAAATTTAGTAAATAGATGCTAAGATAGCTTTCCTTAATAGAAGTTTTGATGAGTGCATCTATATGATGTAACTTGATGGTTTTGTAACAAAAGGCTAAGAGCACATGGTGTGCAAGCTTAAGAAGTCCATTTATGGACTTAAGAAAACGTCTAGGTCTTGGAGCACTTGTTTTGATCAAGCCATTAAGTCTTATGGTTTTGAACAATGCATTGACAAGTTATGTATGTATAAGAAACATAGTGAAAACGTGATGGTGTTCTTGGTACTGTACATGGATGATATCTTGCTCATTGAAAACGATGTAGAGGTATTATCTTCGGTTAAGGTATAATTATTTGGACAGTTCGATATGAAGGACTTGGGAGAAGCTGGTCACATCCTTGGGATCAAACTTTTGTGAGACCGCAAGCATATGATGGTAGGCTTGTCACAAGCTATTTATATCGATATGATTCTTGCTTGTTTTAGCACGTAGGATTCCAAGAAAGGGTTCCTCCCTTTTAGACATGCAATCTCTCTAAGGATCAATGTCTTAAGACACCAATTGAGGTAGAGAACATGAAGGAAGTTCCCTATGCATCAGTAGTGAAAAGTCTCAAGTATGCTATGTTTTGCACTATACCTGGTATCTGCTTTGCTGTAGGCATAGCCAACAGATATTAGATGAACCTAGGAGGTGGAGCCATTAATTGGAGTAGTATCAAGTAATCATATGTTGCTGATTCCAACATAGAGGCCGAATATATGGTAGCCTCTAAGGTAGCCAAGGAGGTCGTTTGGCTTAGAAACTTTCTGTTTGATCTAGGAAATGTACATTCAGTGTAATCACTTATTATATTTTATTACTTTAATAGCGGGACGGTTGCTAACTCGAAAGAATTTAGGACCCATAAGAAGGCAAAACACATCGAGCATAAGTATCACTTGATACAAGACATGGTGCACAGAGGTGATGTAGTGGTTACCAAGATTGTATCAGCAGATAACCTGGCTGACCCTTTTATAAAGAGCTTACCAGCCAAGACTTTTGATAGTCATTTAGAGGGAATAGGACTTACATGCATTACTGTAGGGCTTTGAGTCTAAGTGGGAGATTGTTAGGGATTTACACTAAAAGGCATGTTTTGTGTAATGACTTTAGTATTTATTAATAAGTTAGTTATTCCATTTTAATGAGAATCTGTGTGAGCAATATTTGCCTTCTATTATTTATTTAATGATTATGCATGTGCGTCTCTTATTCTATATAGTAGATGATTTGGTGTGTAAAGTATGGCTTATACACGAAAGATCAGATTATCGGTTATTATAGAATATAAGTTTATCATTCACAGTCTTAAATAGAACTGGACACATCATCAATAGGACTATAACATAAGGTTTTAATAGATCTGTCTTGATTATGGGGAACGGTATAGTGATCTGTGATCTTGATCAACATGTTGTGTTCTTCTTTTGCTTATTTTGAGTTGCTTTTCACTTTATTGTGTTTAATAATATGGAGTTTGAAATATAATTTATAGTATGACAAGAAGTGCAATTATAATTCATTAGTGGTATAAATTATAATTTACGTAAATAGGGATTAATCCTTGTTGGATTAAGAATCCTTATTTATGTAGGAAGCCCTAGTCATACTAATCCTATGGTCCCTGTTGTGGCCTCTATATATACACACTCTAATAGCAACTAGGGTTACACTTACTCATACTTGAGAGATACACGTTTTTGTGAGAGAAAAAACCCCAAGCAGCTGTGAGCCCACTCTCTCTGGAGTAAGGCATGTTCGAGGGATACATCAGTAGTCTAAAGGTTAAGTTTGAGCAGTTGATTCGTGCATGTTGCTGTTGCTTGCTTTTCGAGATCAAAGAAGAAGGTTTTTGAAGATCATACTTATTAGCATTTAGGATCAAACCAGAGAGATATCGAAGGTATGATACAAATCACGTAGATTAGTTTCTGCTAATTAGATTAAAATTTTTGGTATTATGTGTATGCACTATAGCTAAGTCGTGAGAAATTTTGCAGTCTCCTACAATAGACTCATACCAATTTGTGCAATCTAAATATCAAAGAAGGGTATGTGCATTGAGATTACTAGACTTAGTTAAGAGTCTAAGTTTTCCTAGAGATCTAGATTCAATTATCAAGAATTATGAGATTTGAAAGATGAAACAATGATAATTTGATTACCTCTATTCAAAACCTTAAGATTTTTGGATAATCTTTACTATTGTCTGCAAGAGAAGAGTTAGCTACACATCATCATGTGAAAAAGCATAATTGAATTGCATAAAACAATGGAATTAAACAACTAGAATATGAATAACAATGAAGTCGTTATGTTTCTCCCTCTGAAAAGCTCTCAAAACTACTAAACAAAACCTAAAACTAGTATAATGGATAAGATATCTCAAAATGTGGACACAAAACTGCCTTAAATAGGCTAAAAGAAAAAGCAGAGTCTGCATGTTCAAACGGTTTAAAGGACCGTTTGAATGATCTTAAGAACTGTTCGAACAGCTTGCTAACCTGATTCAAACTCTTCAAACAGTTCGAACGATCTTAAGAATTGTTCAAACGGCTTGCCAACCTGATTCAAACGCTTAAAACTAGACTTTGAAGTTTCCTGACCATTCGAATAAGCGACAATTGTTCAAACAGTTATGTAGATTTGGAAAAGTTATATGAAATTGATATATTATGGACCTTGGTAGTACTTATAGTTTGAGAGATATAATCTTTTATAATTTTAGCTTTGTGTGCTTTAGTAACTCATACGGTGATAGCATCCACTTGAAACTTATTCTCCTTTCATCCGAATTTCATCTTAAATAATTCAATTTAAGCTCAAAACCGATGCGAAGCAAAAAAAAAAACTTAGTTAATACTAAAATCTACCTAAAAAGGCATATAAAATCCTAAAATAGAGCTAACAAACCACAAGTTAACGTGTTGTAATTACATTTTTAAAGCGCAATCACACCTTCCAACTAGCTTTTTGCTAGTTTCTAGCAAAATATTAAAAAACCAAAAAGATTATCTCCACTTTTGTAAGAGTCACAAATGCATTTAGCTTATACACTAAGCCTTTAAACCTCTAGTTACCCTTAGTAGACGAGTGATTTCTCATGCAGGTTTTCAGTGATAGTACCCACAAACATTTATCCATGGCCTACAATCAAAGATTTACGAAGACAAATAGGGTATGCATAAACTTGTTCAAGCTAATTCTCAATTCACCCTCTCTCCTAGTACAAGCAAGATTAAATCATGAAGTAACATAAGAGAGGTTCAAGTGAGTGTGTGATGAAACATGCAATATAAATCAAGTGTAACACACTAACTCAATCACATCCTTTAAGCGTCAATTCAAATCCTCACCAGGCATACACTCACAAGAAAAATGAGTGCATAAGGTCTTCACAATAGAAAGCTCATCATAAAAATAACAAAAGAGCAATCCAATTACAAAAACTGAAAGAATTAAAATGTATTCGAGTTAACATAACTTCATGAAAGAATATCTATAGTTAAGCATCAATCAAAGTAATTGACAAAGAATGACTTATACTCTCATGAATTCTCAATGTATGTACCCTTCGGGTCAAATAGGACTTTTAAAGGTAGTAATTTGGCCAAGAGGTATAAGGTCGGAAGAAAGAAATGATAAAGTCTCAAAACATGTGTGATCAAAGTATGTAATGATCAATGAGTACGCACTTGCAATTTTTCCTTTCACTTGCAATTTTTCCTTTCATTTAATGATCAAAGTATCTTTTTTTTTTTTTCAAACATACAACCTCCTATATATATTGTTGTTTCACTCCTCCTCCTGCTTCTTCTTGTATTTTTTGTATTTCCCTTCCTCCACTCCCTTTGCTATTTTTTTTTCTTTTCCATTTTTTGCATTGCAAAAATATCACTCTTCATTCTACTTTTTCAAATGAATGTCTCACAAGTGAAGACATTTGTGTTTCTTAATCATGAAAAACATTTCAATAATGATGTTATTTTAGCAACACCCATATAAACATATGGTCAAGAATGAGTCCAAGAAATGAAATCAACAAGAAAATCTATTGCTAAAAGAAAGAAAATGATGGTTGTTAAGCAAAAAGAATTTTCAAATAAATTATGGTTAATAAACTTGGACCTGTGCCATTCCGTACACACTGTGTACATGTTACATGAGTGGTCATGACTTGATCACATGTGTTAGTCTTTTTACCCTTGTGTATAATGTACACACTACTAAAAAAAGTAGTATTTGCGACGGCGGAAGCCTGTCACAAATGTCAAAAATGCCGTCGCAAATGCTCATTTTCGTCGGGAGTGTGACGGCATTTTGGACGACGAAACTACGAGTGTCGCAAATACAATTTGCGACGGCTAAGCTACGGCATGGGTGACCTTTTGTGACGGTAACCTCGTCATGGCAAATACTAGCCGCTTGAGTAATTTTATTTGCGAGTACAGTAATGCCGGCGCTAATAGTTTTAGCGACGGTTAAATACTGTCACTAATATTCATTGACGAATATTATTAGCGACAGTTTAAACCCTTTGCAAAAATGTTTTATGCGGACACATTTGTAACTTTTAGTGACAGTTATGTAAGCGTCGCTAAAACTTTTTTTAAAAAAAATTAATTTTCATATATAATTAATAAATAATTTTGTAGTTTGTTGTTTCACTTGGTAAAATGTACATCTAACATTATACAAATAACAAATTCATTATACAAATTACAAAATTCAAGCATTCATTCAAATCCAAATATTCATAAATATGCGTAACAAAGTAAATTAACACATATTTTAAGCATTGTCTCCAAACAAACATTATCTCCTATTAAAATTTATAAAATAAAAAAATATATAGTGCCTTGCAAAATAACGGTACAAATCCATAATCCATGGACCAAAAGAAAATTTTAAGTCTATTGCGAAATATGCCGATATATAAACACTATAGATCGATCTATTACTTGGAAATAACCTGAAAAGAAAAAAAATATAAATATTAGATAAAATAATGAACATATCAGAAATAATGAATAAAAATACATTTAATAAATAGGCTGGCTTATTAAAAAAAATTCAGAATTTTAGTATCCAAACCGCTCGAAAAACATTAATTTTTTAAAAAGTTAAGTGAAAAAAAATGACAATCCTCAGCTCGAGAGTCCGACGACTGTACCGTTTATTCCCATAAGCCACTCGTGCCTAGGCCTTCCTACATGTCAATTTTCACATACTTCCGAGGTTATTTCGATATTTTAGTATCCAAACGGCTCGAAAAACATTGTTTTTTAAAAAAATTTAAGTGAAAAAATAAGACAACTTTCACCTCTAGAGTCCGACGACTGCGCTGTTTATTCCCACGCATCACTCGTGCCTAGGCCTTCCAGCGTGTCAAGTTTCACAGACTTCTGAGACTGTTTTGAAATTTTAGTACACAAACGTCTTGAAAAACATTGTTTTTTTTTTAAAAGTTAAGTAAAAAAAGTGAAACTCTAACCTTAGGGGTCTAGTGACCGCGCCATTTATTTTCACACGTCACTCATGCCTAATCTTTCCCATGTGTCAAGTTTCACGGACTTTCGAGGCTGTTTCGGGATTTTGGTACCTAAACGGCTCAAAAAATAGTGTTTTTTTAAAAAAAGTTAAGTGAAAAAAAGTGACAACTCTTACCTCGAGAGTTCGGCGACCGTGCCATTTGTTCTTGCATGTCATTCATGCCTAGGCCTTCCTATGTGTCAAGTTTCACGGACATCCAAGGCTGTTTCGGGATTTTAGTACCCAAACAGCTCAAAAAACAGTATTTTTTTAAAAAAGTTAAGTGAAAAAAAGTGACAACTCTCACCTCAGGAGTCCGGCGACCGCACCATTTGTTCCCACATGTCACTCGTGCACATGTCACTTGTGCCTAGGCCATCCTACGTGTCAAGTTTCACAAATTTTTGAGGCCGTTTCGGGATTTTAGTACACAAACGGCTAGAAAAACATTGTTTTTTCTAAAAAAGTTAAGTGAAAAAAAGTGACAACTCTCACCTCTTGAGTCCGACGACCCCGCTGTTTGTTCTCACACGTCACCCATTCCTAAGCCTTCTTACGTGCCAAGTTTCACAGACTTGCAAGGCCGTTTTGAAATTTTAGTACCCAATCGGTTCAAAAAACATTATTTTTTTAAAAAAGTTAAGTGAAAAAAAGTTACAACTCTCACCTTGGGAGTCCAGCGACTGCACCGTTTATTTCCACACGTCACTCGTGCCTAGGCCTTCTTACGTGTCAAGTTTCATAGACTTCCAAAGCCGTTTCGAAATTTTAGTATCCAAACGGCTTGAAAAATTTTATTTTTTTTTTAAAGTTGAGCAAGAAAAGTGACAACTCTCATCTCATGGCAACTGCGCCATTTGTTCCCACACGTCACTCATGCCTAAGCCTTCCTACGTATCAAGTTTTACGGACTTCCAAGGCCGTTTTGATTGCTCATTTTTCCCTTTCACCTTTTCAACTATGAAAAGGCACTCTAAATTTGAATCTCAGTTACTTTTAGACCGAGTCTTTGCTTCTTGAAACAATCAAAAATCAAACGAGAAAAGATAACTAAACGAAGAGAAAGTGAAAGGGGAAAAAGAGGAAGTTGTTAAGAGAGATTTGTTAATTCTCATGATTATGATTAAAGAATCTGATGAAGTAAATAAGATTTTCAGATGATGAAAAATAGCTGCTAATAAGGTGTCAGATGCTGCAAAGTCAATAAGAATCTAAGGAACTAATGCATCAAATTTGAGGTTATCCAAAGCATTACCTTTTCATAACACCTCCATAGGACAATTTGTGGGAAAAAATTATTGAAAAGAGAGCACCTTTAATTAATGGAATTGCTTTATCTGGGAACACAAGCCACTTAAAACTTAAAAGCACATCGAAAAAAAAACCAAAAACAATTTCCCATTAACATATCTTACATGCCTATACAGATGTATGGACACTTAACACATTTTAGTGCTTGAAGTTGTCTGCAAAATGCAATTTATAGGAATATTGCAAACAAGAGAGTTTTCAAATTTTTTGAAGAAAAGAGAATTTTGCATTCACAAGCTAGGCCAAACACTTACAAAGCAACCAATGGGCAGAATTGCATGCCATGCTTTCTAAGAAACTGCATTGGTGGATCTCCAAATCCCATCCCAACCCTCTGCCCCCTTTGGATTCAGAAACATCTGTGTATCCCGTGGTAAACTTAATCCCTTGGGTGTGTACCAACAAAATACAGTCACATCGATATAGAAAGTGCTATTTAAGAAACCAACCTCATCCTAAATTTTCTTGTGCTATTCAAGCAACCAAACTCATCCTAAATTTTCTTGTGCTATACAAATATTTATTGTCTTTCCGTGAATTAATTTGCAGTCATACTACTAACAAGGTTAATGTTGAGGCAAAAGAGAGAAAGAAGACATGATAACAATGATAATGATGATATTGATATCATTACATCAATCAGAACCAATGAATTTCCACACATGCATGAATCAACACACAAATCAAATTTACTAGAAAAAGATATCAGGTTCAGGCCATGTCGACATTAAATTGATTAACCATACACCAAAAAAATTAATTTTTGGTCAGAACCAGAGAATGCTAATTAACTAGCAACTAAATAATCTAGAAGTCCCATGAGTGGAGCAGCATGATTCCTAACTACAAGAATTGAAAAAACACTCAAAATGCCTGGCTGTAAAAAGTATTTAGTCTCAACATCTATCAAGCTCGATTTTCAACTGTAGTAGAGCTTATCCAAAACTGATTTTATATTAGTTTAAGCTAGATGACTTGCCTACTCAAGACAATTAGAGGAGAGAGTGAGAGAGAGCGAACCCGGTGGATGCCTACAATGGCACATGAAGATAGAGGTCTGACGCAGAGGTTAGTTCAAGTGTATTCTTAAACTGTCTTGACTGACTGTTGAAAATTATTAAAGGGTATAATTTCGATTACATGCATGCTTAACATTATACTAACAGAATAATAATTAATGCAACGTTAGAACCAGAAATTCAAACTTTTGTTTACCTCCAAACTTCAGGCCTAAATAATAATACAGTAAGCATAAGTTCCATAAGACTTCAGGGCCTCACTAACACATATATGCAGCTAACAACAGAGAGTGAGAGAGAGAGGGAAAGCATACAAGAAAGAACTTGCATCCAAAATAAATAAAAAATCTACATCCAAAATGAACTTGCATTGTTGGGTGGGGGGAAGCATACAAAGAAGAAACGTAAAGATTCTCCATCCAATCAAGGAATAGGATAGACATTTGCATTTATACATCCTTCCAAACTTACCACTTATCTAGGAGGAAGTTCTGTACTATGATCCTGAGCAATGTTTAAAAACCTAACTGGTTCAACCAATAGAACTGGAAATTAGGAACTTTTAAATAAGTATGTGAACGCAGCATGAGAAATCCTCGAGAACTAATCAAAGGATGATGGGATAACACGACTTAATACACACATGCACATCTACAAACCAAGCATCGACCAAGCTTTTGCAATACACACCAAAGGCATTAGTAACTTGGTTTTGCATCAACAACTGCTTACCATTGAACGTTTGCCCCAGCCCATTACCCGCAAATTGTGGACTTAATAAACCATTAATTAGTTTTATGCTTCTGACAAATCCCTTAGAAATCAAATAAGCATTCCATTGGGTTAATAGCATAGCTAATGATAGCCTTGCTTGAGGGCGAAAGCAGAGAGTGAGAAAGACAGAGTTAGAGAGAAAATACTAACCTGGTCGTCGGTGACAGATTCCGATTGGTGAGGCACTCCGGTCGATGCCTACAATGGCACATAGAGAGAGAGAGAGAGAGAGAGAGAGAGAGAGAGAGGGTTACCTAGTGTTTGGGCTAAAGAGGAAGACCGAAGCCTAAGGCAGGGAAATTGAAGCCTGAGAGAGGAGTCGGTGATGAGAGCTAATCGCAATCCTAAGGTTAGGTTTATAGGGAAAAGGAAGGAAAAATGGGAGAAATCAATTTGAAAATTAAAACTACGTCGTTTATATACTAAATGATGCCGTTTCAATAAAATCTTTTGTCGGCCGTCGCATAAAAAAGGGTAGCGTTTGACAAATAAAATGGCATCGCTTTGAGATAATTTTTGCGACGAAAATGGTTGCCGTCGCAAATGGGTCGTCTCCAATAAAATTTTTTGCGACGAGAATCATGCCATCGCAAATGATAGTATTTACGACGGCAATGGAGACGTCGCAAAAAAGTTGTCACAAATGACCCATTTTCTTGTAGTATAGCCTGCAAAAAATGATTGGACTTATTGGATCTTTAAAAGAACTAAGAATGGGTTTGAATTTTTAAGGCTTTGGGTCCTTGAAAAGTCTAGAGAATTGGGCCTAAAAATTGAGTCTATTGGGCTACAATTTTAAAACCTTTTCTTGACATCTGGGCCTTTGGCCCGTACATAAGACAATTTGAAGAAAATGTACTCACTCCTTGTTCCGAAAACATAAAATAAACAAAGACGAAGGCATGCCTTTTTTTTTGTTTTTTTGGTTCCAACCACACTTGCTGGTTGACATTTTTTTTTTTTTTTGACTTTTTCGAACAAGTAATACCGTTTTATTTATTTTGTTTTCTTCCTTCTATGGAGTTTTGAATCTGGACAGTCCCATTCTCACATGCATTTGATATGCATATAAATATACATATACATAGTATATATATACGTATTTTTATTTGCAGCGGTTTAATGGAAGTCATTTGAGATTAAATAATTGGCCTAAGTGGCTTCAAGTTTTGGCCATGTGAGACGAAATAAAGGGCCTTAGCTGCTTGAAAACTTGGCCATGTGAGGCAATTGGAGTCTCAGAAAGCTCATAGAATTGAGGGCATGTGGGCCATCATGGAGCTGTAAAGCCTTGAAATTTTTGGGAGCACATGGCCCGTCAAGAAACTGCTAGGGCTTGAAATAGAGGGTACGAGGGCCATCATGAAATCTTTAGGGCTTGAAATTGAGAGGATACGTGGGCCGTCATTGAGCTTTTAGGGTTTGAAATTGAGAGGACATGTGGGCCGTCATGGAGTCTTTAGAGTTTGAAATTGAGGGCTCGAGAGTCAACATTTAATAAGCCAAAATTTTAATTTTAAACTTTGAGGTCATAAAAAGCAAACGTTCATAAATTAAAATGTGAGTATAAGGAGTATATATATATATATATATATAGATATAGACTAACTAAAACCTTGAATAAATTTTTTTTTTTGAATCTGTAAATCTATTTTAAAAAAGATATACAGGTGCCTTTCAAACTCAAATAGACTTATCTTCCTCTTCCAAATAAAATTGGCTTTTAAGATTTGTAGAGTTCAAAACAAATTCAAACTCTAATTTTTTTTTATTTATTTTGAAACTCAAGGCCTATTTTTTTTAGAGAAGCAAAAGAGAAAATTGGAACACTAAGGCTATGTTTGGTATAAGGGAATGAAAATGAATGGAATGAGAATGAGAATGAGAATGGAATGAAACGGAATAGTTATTCTCATTCCCTTGTTTGGTAAGACCAATAAACAATGGTAGAATAGAATAGAATAAAATTTGTGTATAATATGAAAATTTAATATTATGTCTATACAAAATATTAGCAATATATATTATTTAATTATTAAATATTATTAAGCATTTGTAATAGTAGTGATGGTGGCAGCAGTGGTGGTTTAATTATTATATTTTTACGAATTTTTAACATTTTAAATTTTAAATTTTAAAATTAAAAAATAATTACCAAACATGTTTTATATTTTTTAAAAGAAATTTGACAATAAAATCTTACTAAGTTTTGTTTTATCTTATTTCATATGGGAATTAAATGACTATTTTTATTCTTAAAATAGGAAATAGTTATTCTAATAAAATGTGAGAATGATCATTCTGTGAGAATGGTCATTTTTTCTTTAAATAGTAGTACTAAACAAGAGAATGAAAATAAAAGTGAGAATAGTCATTCGATTCAATTCTATTTATTTATACCAAACATAACATAAGAAAACGTTCGGAAGAAAGAATACAAAAAATCTCTCTTCTTTTTTTTTTTGTTTTGTTTTATTTTTTTTTTTAGACTTGATTGGCTTTTATACTGTAACGCCTAAGAACCGTAGTCACTTTCTCAATAATTGAGGGTGGGAGCGTGGGTTGCTGTGACATCACCCATGTCAGCTGTCAGAATTCCATTTTGGTTATATATTTTGTTATATATATATAATCGGATTGTTCAGCATTTTATATTAGGATTTCAACAACCGAAACTCGTTCTCGCATTTGACGACATTAGTTGCACCACCACTGCACATGGGATCCAAAACTTCCAAAATCTTCTTATGCTATTATTTTTTTATTTGAGAGATTACCGGATTACATAGCCTGGGCACAATGTAATATTACTAAAAATCTTGCACTATTATTTGGATTATTATTTTTAATTGTTAAATTTATTTATTTTTTTTAAAAATTGATTTCTAACCGTGCCCTTTCAAACATTGTATAGGTTAATTTATTGAATATATGTAGGGCTTGATCATTATTTGTTTGACTCTTGTACCCACCGATCTTAGTTCACTTTAGGTCTAAGCCCAATTTTGATTATGACTGAAAACCCAATCTATGGCATATTGTCCAATCTTAAAAATAATTTGGCTTAATGTCCAATTTATTGGCTTGATACTCAATTTAAAAAATTCTGCCTTGATGCTCAATTTCCATACATATATTTATAGAATCTTAATCTTGTTATAAAATTATTAATTATGTGATAATGCAAAAATCTATTAGATTGTAAGGATAAGGTTTTACACCGAATGAATTGGCAAATGGTCGACGTTAGAATATGCAAATCAATACCCTGTAATTTCACAATTATATCACATAGTCCTACCCATCATACAATTATATCACATAGTACAATTATATTACATAGTCCTACCCAGCAGTACAATTATATCACAGAGTTCTACCTAGAAATACAATTATATCACATAGTCCTACCCAGGAGTACAATTATATCACAGAGTTCTACCCAGCATACAATTATATCACACAGTCCTACCTAGCAGTACAATTATATCACATAGTCCTACCTAGCATACAATTATATCACATAGTCCTACCTAGCAGTACAATTATATCACATAGTCCTACCCAGCATACAATTATATCACACAGTCCTACCCAGCAGTATTATTATATCACATAGTTCTATCTAGCATACAATTATATCACACAATACAATTATATCACATAATCCTACTCAGCAATTAAAGATTTAAGCCCAGGAAGTTCAGTTAGAGCAATCCTTAATAAGGAATTGTTTCAACCATATTATACAACTTTTTGTAATTGGTATTTTTCCAGCTTCAGTCCTACTGAATTAGAAAATTATAAAAATCAATATTTTGAACATTTGAGTCATACTCAATAATTAGAACATTTTGTACCATGGTTTCTTCACCATTATGTAGACAACTTCTCCATTTATGTGCTTGAAGAGAAAACATGGATGACAGATTTTGGATCTGTTATTCATTCTGTTTTCCCTCCTACAGAACCTTTAAAAGTAACTAGTTCTTCAACCTCACAAGTTCTAGAAGCTAATGCTTATGTTAAACCATCTCTGGTTGAAATAGTGTCTATCACTATAAAAGGATCTAAATCAGGCTTTCAAACAAAGCAATTACACAAGTTTATGTTTACAAACAATAGGCCAACAATTATTGCATCTAGATGATAAGCTAGATTAATTACATACAAAACTTTCTCAAATGAAACTTCAAGAAGTTAAATCTTCTAGGGAGGCTAAAGCGGCTTTACAACATCCCTTAGATATTAAAGGATTTAAACTGGAATCCACAGATGAATTTGTTTCTATTTTAGAAAAGAAATTAAATTCTTTTTAGATTTCTACTCTTTCTGTTAAATCAGAATCTATTTCTGAAGATCAAGATGTTTCTGATCAAGGAGAAATCAATAAAATTGTGGCTGAACCAAGGTGTTTAGAACATTTTTATTATAAACGACCTACACCACCAGATGTCTTATTTGAAGAAAATGATAATTTTATTCAAAATAATTATCAAGAAAATTTCATTTATGAATAGAATCTTGATGGTCTGGTTGACAAACAAATATCTGACATGTGTCATCGTATCTATATGTATAGTACTATTTGTAAACAACGTGGTAATACTGATAGAGCTATAGCCCAAATGATAATTAGTGGGTTCACTGGCACCATCAAAGGATGGTGGGACAATTATTTAACCCCCACTGCTAAATCTGAAATCTTACATGCAGTTAAACAGGAACCTACTTTTACCCTTAATGATCCTAATCATGTTACTATTACTGAACAGTCAGTTTATACACTAATTTTAGCCATTTGTGAGCATTTTACTGAAAGATATTCTAGTAATAATGAAAATATTAGGATACTTCTTCAAAATCTTAGGTGTCCCACTCTTACTCATTTTAGATGGTATAAGGATGTATTTCTTAGTCGTGTTATACAACTTCCAGATGCTAATAGTGATCATTGGAATTATAAATTCATTGATGGTCTTCCTTTTCTGTTTGTTGAACGCGTTAGGAAAGCTCTTAGAGATCGTAATGATGGAATTTATACTATATTCAAACCATTCTTTTGGTAGCCTTATAGATACTTGTATACAAGAAGGATTAGCTTTATGTAATGACTTCTAATGATTAGGATCATTAGGGGTAGGAATAGGTTCCTGTTTAACTGCATCTAAGATTTCAAATTTAGCAGTGAGGGTTAAATAATTGTCCCACCATCCTTTGATGGTGCCAGTGAACCCACTAATTATCATTTGGGTTATAGCTCTATCAGTATTACCACGTTGTTTACAAATAGTACTATACATATAGATACGATGACACATGTCAGATATTTGTTTGTCAACCAGACCATCAAGATTTCATTCATAAATGGAATTTTCTTGATAATTATTTTGAATAAAATTATCATTTTCTTCAAATAAGACATCTTGTGGTGTAGGTCGTTTATAATAAAAATGTTCTAAACGCCTTGGTTCAGCCACAATTTTATTGATTTCTCCTTGATCAGAAATATCTTGATCTTTAGAAATAGATTCTGATTTAACAAAAAGAGTAGAAATCTGAAAAGAATTTAATTTCTTTTCTAAAATAGAAACAAATTCATCTGTGGATTCTAGTTTAAATCCTTTAATATCTAAGGGAGGTTGTAAAGTCGCTTTAGCCTCCCTAGAAGATTTAACTTCTTGAAGTTTCATTTGAGAAAGTTTTGTATATAATTGATCTAGCTTATGATCTAGATGCAATAATTGTTGACCTATTGTTTGTAAATATAAATTTGTGTAATTGCTTTGTTTGAAAGCCTGATTTAGATCCTTTATAGTGATAGACACTATTTCAACCAGAGATGGTTTAACATAAGCATTAGCTTCTAGAACTTGTGAGGTTGAAGAACTAGTTACTTTTAAAGGTTCTATAGGAGGGAAAACAGAATGAATAATAGATCCAGAATCTATCATCCATATTTTCTCTTCAAGCACATAAATGGAGAAGTTGTCTACATAATGGTGAAGAAACCATGGTACAAAATGTTCTAATTGTTGAGTATGACTCAAATGTTCAAAATATTGATTTTTATAATTTTCTAATTCAGTAGGACTGAAGCTGGAAAAATACCAATTACAAAAAGTTGTATAATATGGTTGAAACAATTCCTTATTAAGGATTGCTCTAACTGGACTTCTTGGGCTTAAATCCATTAAAGACGAAAATCCATTTCAGAGGCAGTAGGTATGTCTACTGTTGGTTTAGGAATTTCATAAGGAATTTGTTGATCAGATATCCTAACAGATTCGATAGTTTCTGAGAGTCTAGATGTAGAAGGCTTAGAAGTTTCGGGTAGAGAAATCTTATAGGGAGGTAGTGATCTAATAGAAGAAGATCTGGAAAGAGATCGTGATCTTGATCCTTGGGAGGAACCAGAAGTAAATCTTACCTCTGTATCTCCTTCAGGGGTCTGAATAATTTGATCCACCTCTTCTTGGATCAAAGGAGTAGGGGTGACAGCTTGTTGAAGTTGCCAAGTTTCTGGGAATTGAACTTCATCCCAAGTAATTTGTCGATTTGTAGCTATATTAGAGCTAAGAAGATTAGATTCAATTATAACAGTACTGCCAGAAGGACTAAACATCTTACAATTAGGAGCAAGTGTGTGAAGAGCTTTAAAATATATTCTATAACTAAGACATAAAGGTTAAGATCCTGGTTTAAAGTTATAACCATGGAGTTTAGTATTTAAACTTACAGCATCTAAAAGATTAGTATTCGTAAGAGATAATTGTAAATTAGGATATACATTAAAATATACTAGTCCATGGGCCACACTAGATTGCATAATTCCCATGAGGAAAGATTTCCAATCGAGACATCTAGCATCTCGAAGAACTGCTAGAAAACTAGCTGGTAAACCACTTAAGGTAAGAGGTTTAAAGGCAACTTGTATAAGCCCTATATGTAAAAAATTATATTTATGTTGATATCTTATGATATTCATAGAATCCAAAAGTTGAATTGTCTATTCTTCAGATTGCAGACTTATAGATTGTTCAACTGTCTTAACAGTTTTTACACCTTTAAGGTCAAAAGTACCTATCTTATATATAGAAGAAGGTTGAACAGAGGGTATAACCCATTTATTAAGATCTTCGAGCTGATCTGGGTATTCATTTACCTCAGCAGCTTTAATCATCTTCTTAGAAGAAGATGCGGGATGAAAAAGATTCCACATAATTAAGAGAGTATGTAATTCCTTGTATAAAATATAGATATATGAGAAATATGAAAAATTATTAGTGTTTCCAGACTATCATCTATTGATCAAGCAAGCACAGTTGTCAACGACTTAAAGGCACATCCCAATACCAACCCATTGCGAAGGTATAAGACAAGGGATAACAAAATCAGGCGCGACTTGGGTACTGTACCACTTGTTTAAGCAATGGAGAAGGAGGAAAACAGTAACAATAATTCATATAAACCGTATATACATACTTTATACGCAGAATTACATACGACTGTTTAAACTAGCATGGCTCTGATACCAAATTACACCCAAATTAAACAAATTACACCCAAATTAAACAACAGTAACAACAATAAACACAATATAGGTATAACAGTAAAACAACAGTAACAACAATAAACACAATACAGGTATATATACAAACAATAGTAAATAAGAATTATCAAGGAAAGACAAATTAAAACCTACCAAAGAGAGTAAGAGTAAAGTAAAAAGAAAGTATAGATTTTTGAAATGAGAAATATATTAACAAGAGAGAGATGGATAATGGACGCCTTCAACAAGGGTGAAGGGTCCCTTTTATAGACAAAAAGAAAATACTATTCCGGATGCCAAAAAATAATTACAAGTCCAGAGAGACAAATCCAACAGCTTTTTACAAAAGTAAAAAATGCTTTAGTAAGCAATGACGCATAATGGAGTGGGGCCCAAATGAGTTGGTGTCGAGTAGTCATTTGCGTTAAAGGCAAGATGCCTTTTTGTCGTGTAGCGCGACAGAATTCAAATAAAGAGATATCTTCACATGGGACGGCTACTTTTTGTCGTCCTTATCTTTATCTGATGAGGCTGATGAGCAAGACTTTCTTGTCTTTTTCTTTGCCATAATATGAAGCATGGCATCAAAAAGATCTTTAGTAGTTGGAATAGGATCCGAATCCTCCTCATATGGATCTTGGGATTCTCCTGCTAGACAAGTGTGTTGAGATGATTGGAATTGCATCTCTTCATCTGAATCAGAATCAGATTTGAATGTAACCAAAAATTCTCCTTTCAATTGGCGGAGGCATTCATACATTAAATCTTTATCCTTCATAAGGGGATTTTGCATTTTTAATGCATTTTTCATGATGTCCAATTTGGATGTAGAAGGATAAGATTGAGATCTTTGAAATTCAGATTCCTGTTGATAATCCTTAACCACAACAGTTATTTCTGCCAAAGTTTTATCCAATTCTTTATCCATCTTATTCCACCATCCAACATGGAATTGTCTGTAAAGATAAAGTAGATTATCCGAGTCTTTTTTGACAATAGGAGTTAAGGCCCAAATCCAGGGTAATCCAAATTCACAGAAAAAACGGAGAAGATTGGATCCATCCATATAATGGGCTGGGTCCATTTTATTAATTTGGGGCGAATAGGCAGTCCAAAGGCCTAATTGTTCTTGGATAACATTAGGTAGAATAGTATGAAGAGGCCCAAATTTTTTTCACCAGATATAAAACCATTGGGGCCAGCCTTTTTTTATAAATTTGTGGGTTTATTTTAATCTACCAAGTATGCTTTCTTTTTAGATTTTCATAGAAAAAAGTCAAAGTAAAGACTTGAACATAATCCCAATAATTACAAGTATGGGAATGGTCATGTAAAATAAATTGTTTTTCATTATGAGGAAATAATCCCCATTCATGTGGAAATATAATTTTCTTGATATAACATTTTGAAAAGTTGATAGGGTCAGTTTTGCTGGTCATATTGGAATAAAAATTTGTAAAATCACAGGAGTCTGTAATTTTCAAAATTTTTTGCATAGCCATACGAAATTTTTGGCTTCCAAAAAGATAAGTAGAAGTGTGAAAATTTTTTTCCATGAGATACCATGGATCATTTTTCCATTATTTATCAATAGGTTCCAAGTACAGAATATGATCTGCATAGGGAAGTTGAACAGGGGTTAGAGAGTGTGGTGGTGATTCCACCATCTGAGCATATAATGTTTCAAGGTTAGAGATACCTTGTTGAGAGCTTGGCCTTCTCGTGCAATCAATTGTTGCAACTTGGCATAGATAGGATCATTCACAGATATGACTGTGACTTTGTCTTTATCTGGTTTCATTTCAGATAATGAGGCCTGGTTAGAACTACGACTTTTTGAGGGGTAATTTCCCCTGCCACGACCGCGGTTGGGGTTATAACCCCTTCCTTTCCCTCGATCATAGGGATTCATTCCTTTAGGAATTCACGAGTAAGGAAATTAGGAAGAGAATTATCTTTTCCTTTGATATACATAATATCAAAGTCAAACACAGATAGTTGTGCTTGCCATCTAGCAATTATATGCTTAGATGCATCATGTTTGATATCATTGCTGAAAATACATTTTGCAGCTTGACAATCTGTTTTTAACAGAAATTTTTGATTTAATAAATCATCTTGAAATTTAGATATACATTTAACAATAGAAAGAAGTTCTTTATTTACAGCAGCATATTTATATTGAGCAGGATTCCATTTTCTTGAAGCATATCTTATCAATATTTGTTTTTTAGTATCAGGTATGACCTGGGTAAGAATACCACCATAACCAATATTACTAGCATGAATTTGCACAATTTTAAACCAAGCAGGGTTAGCAAGGGTTAAACATGGTAGATTTTTAACCTTAGCTTTAATTGTTTGAACTGCCAAAGTATGATTGGGCGTCCATGGAGAAGGAGTTTTCTTTAATCTATCATATAAGATAGCAAAATCTTTTGCCAGATTTTTATAATAGGGATTAATATAATTAAGACTTCCTAAAAATCTTTTTAATTGAGTTTTATCTAATATTTCATTAGAAAATTTAGAAGCAAACTCAATATTCCTTATAATAGGAACAATTTGTCCTTGATAGATATTATGACCCAAAAATCTAACAGTAGTTTGAAAAAGTTTCATTTTAGGTGCAGATATAACTAATCCATTATTTAATATAATTTTACGAAAAATATCCAGATGTTTAAAATGTCGATCTAGATTTTGAGAGAATACCAAAATATCATCAATATATACCAGAATAAAATAAGTATAAGGAATGAAAATATCATTCATAATATTCTGGAATTCAGAAGGAGCATTTTTCAAACTAAAAGGCATAACATTCCACTCATATGCCCTATGGGAACAGTAAAAGCAGTTTTATATCTATCAGATTCAGCAACTTGTATTTGCCAGTATCCAGATTTTAAATCAAATTTAGAGAATATTAAAGCCTTATAAAGACGATCAAGTAAATCCTTTTTATTAGGTATTGGATACCTAATCCATTTTAACACTTTATTAAGAGGTTTGTAATTAATAACTAATCGAGGAACTCCTCACTTAATTTCAGCATGTTTATTGACATAAAATCCTGTGCAACTCCAAGGGGAATATGATTTCCTGATGAGTTTTTTGTCAAGTAAAGAAGCAATTTTTTTTTTACATAATTCAAGATATTCTTGATTCATTTGACAAGGTCAAGCCCTTGTCGGTATTTGTCTATCAGAAAAATCATGTTCATATCTTACTCAGCAGTTCACTAACCTATATAATTATACGGTTCACCATTGTGTGGTTCACAGCACTAGATAAGGACCAGACATCCATAAAGTAGTCAGAAGGCACATGGCTTGCAATAACTAGTCACATCATTCACATGTGATTGTACCACAAACTGACATTCATAGCCAAGCCCAATCAATGTCATTTCTCATTCACGAGTTCAAGTGATTTACCGGTCACAATTATATTACTCGATTCTATATAAAGAGTGGGTCATAGATGGGACTTGGTCATTATAATACAACTCAAATATGAAATATATTGTGAGTGATATTTTTGAGGTAATGAGTCGTCATTGGGTTGGGTGTGATGAATGTGAGTATCTTTTGAACCCTAATAAATGTTAGTCGTGTAACATTGTTAACATAATGTACGATGATTATCAATATTGTATTAAGGGAGCATTAGTTTTGGTAAACCTTTGTTGAGGTTTGTACATTCCAATCTCCCATCAGAAGGTTCAGAATATGCCGATTAATACTCTCACTGTTTTATTTTAAATCACAAATTGATAATATAAATAAAAATTTGGGAACTGAAAGTGTTATCAAACACCCTAAGATGCTATTTCTAATTTTGCTTAACTGGAGGGAATAAACTAGTCTAACTCCCTTATTTATAAGAAAATTAAGGTGATTTTGAAGGATTAAAATAAAAAAAAATTAAGGGGGTCGGTAATGGGTTTGAAGCATCACATTTACAATATATCTAATCAAAATTAATACATTTTGTCCCCAAGATTCGCACCTTCAAAGTAAGGTGAGCTTGCAGATGCATTCTATCCAAATGAAAATTAATGAAATTATTGCATTATGAGCTTGTAAGATAGTTGTCAGATTGGTGGTGTTGTTGGAAGATGTTTTGCAGTAACAATGTCTATTAATTAGTGTCTAAGCATAGCCCACATTTTGTGATATTATGAAGATATTGGAAAATAATGAGTTAATTGGAGATAGTATTATAGAGAAGATAGAGAAAGAGACACACTAAGTAGATAGAAAATTAATATTCAAAAGTAGTGCTGTTAACTTTCCCTTATGAATGCAGGTCATCATGTCCGAACCACATAAATTATTTATCTCCTTTCTTTAGTTATTTATATATTTCATTATTTTTGCATTTCTACATGGTGTCAAAGTGGCCAAGCGGACCAAGTCCTAATTAGTAATTACTCTTCCAGAACCCTCTTTTTTTTTAGAACAACAAAAGAAGAAGAATTATAAATAATAGCAAAAAATACAACAAGGGATAGGTTTAAGCCTCCAGGAAATAAACCCAGCAGCAAAAACCACAAAAGGACCACAACAGCCCAGACACAATGCCATTCCCCTTACAATTGCTGGTGAGATACCAACATTACAATAATAGAAAAACGAAGACCTCAGTATTACAACTTTAGATGAGCAACAACACTCCTAAACTACACCAGCCTCTTACATTACCCTCTAATCCTTTTCACCCCCTCTAATGAGTACATAACTGTTAGAAAAAATGAGTGTAAACCCATTATTTTGTTGATTTTTGAGCCAATATAAATGTGGGACCCATGCATCTTTTGTGTCGGATCACTGGTGCGTTGGATTCATCTCCGAGAGAAGATGAATCTAGACTATTTACTTGCTCAAATCTGTATAGGATTGAATGAGTTATTGGTCTCTAAAGTCACCCCCTTGAATATGGGTTATGTAGTTAAAAGTGGGTTATCCCACATTGATTTCTTATGGGAAATATATTGTGCATATATAACCCAAGTTTGGAGTAAGGTTTGGGCCCCAAGGGGCACCTCACTTTTGTGAAAGGAGGAGGACCTATAAAACCCATGGGTTGACCCAATACTCCACGCGCCGCCGCTGCCACCAGCCCGTTCGGTCCAGGTTGGGGCGTGGGTCGTGGGTCGTGGGTTCGAGTCATATCTTTTTGGGACAGGGTCAGAATTAAATTAATTATTTATTTTTATTAATTAATTTTATATTAATTAAATTAATTAATTTCTGACAGTTTGACCGAACGGATGTGTCTGTTGACCGAATAGGTGTGTAAGAGGTTGTTTGGCTGCTGGTACCTGTTTGAATAGGCACGTGGGCTCTATAAAAAGAGCAGCATTCTGGCGTTCATGACATTCTGAAATTCTGAATTGTTGCATACACGAATTCTTCTTCTTCCTCCTCCCATATTTTCCTGAGAGAGTTCAGATCATCTTGTGAAGCCGCCGAGCAGTTTTTATTGAAGTGCTACCTAAAGACTGTTGAGATCGTTTTATCCTAGGAGTCAGACACCCATAATCCCGTGAGCACCAACTGTTTGGGGGGGGGGGTGAATCTATCTTTAAGGGGAGAGTGTGAAACACTCGACTAAATCTATCTTTCAACTTTTAGATTTTCTGTTTTTGTGAACGACAACTGGGTAAGTCGTTATGATTTAATTTGTTCTTATTCAGATTTTAATTGTCTTCTAGTTAAAATTTCTTCTAGTTGATAATTAGATACATTCCTATTATTATTATTGGTGATCACTATTTATACACATAATATTTAAATAGGGATTATTTTTCGAGCAATCTTAAAGACAGACCCAAATTCCTATTTTTAACTGTGTTAATTAGTGTCGTGTTATAAATTGTTTCTAGATTAGTACTCAAATTTTGTGTAAAATTGTTTAATCCAGAAATGGCTGATAATACTCCTATTCTTACTCTTACTTCAACTTCTACTGTGATTGGGACACCTATACCAACACTGACTGTGTCGGTGAATCAGTTGCATACACCAAATATGCCGGTGAATCATGGAGAAAAGTTAGAGAAGTTCAATGCAACTGATTTCAAAAGGTGGCAACAAAAGATGTTGTTCTACCTGACGACTCTGAACTTGATAACTTTGATACCATGCGTAGATTAGTTAAATTAGAATATTTGCCTAAACTTGATTTTAATGCTAATCATAAATGTGCAACTTGCGTTGAGGCAAAGTTGACTAGAACTCAGTTTAAATCAATTGAAAGAAGTACGGAACCACTTGAACTAATTCATAGTGACGTTTGTGACTTGAAATATGTTCAAACTCGAGGTGGGAAAAGATACTTCATAACTTTCATTAATGATTGCATTCGCTTTTGTCACGTCTACTTAATGAGAAGTTAAAATGAAGCAATAGACATGTTTATACAATACAAGAGTGAAGTTGAGAATCAACTTAGCAAAAAGATTAAGGTGTTAAGAAGTGATAGAGGTGGTGAGTATGAAGCACCATTTGCACAACTATGTGTTGAACATGGTATCATACATCAAACCACTGCACCTTATTCACCTCAGCAATATGAAATTGCTGAGCGGAAGAATCGCACTCTAAAAGAGATGATAAATACTATGTTGATAAGTTCTAGGGCACTCAAAATTTGTGGGGGGAAGCTCTGCTATTCGCCAACTATGTTCTCAACAAGATACCTTACAAGAAACTTAGCAAAACCCCTTATGAGATGTGAAAAGGTCGAAAACCTTCCTATAAATACTTGAGAGTATGGGGGTGTTTGGCAAAGTTAGCGGTTCCTTTATTTAAGAAGGTAAAATTAGGACCACAATCAGTTGATTGTATATTTATTGGCTATGCCAAACATAGCAGTGCATATCGGTTTTTGGTTCACAAGTCTGAAATATCAGATATTCATGTGAATACAATAATAGAGTCTAGGAATATATCCTTCTTTGAGGAGGAGTTTCCGTATAAGTCTACACATGGATCAAGTTCGCTTAAACAAACTCATGATACCATTGTAAATGAAGACCATGGGTCTGTGAATAAAGAAAACGACGCTGAACCTAGACGAGGTAAAAGGACAAAGGTTGCAAAATCATTCAGTCCTGATTTTTTAACATATTTATTAGAAAATGAACCTCAGAGTTACAAAGAAGCAATGTCCTCTCCGGAAGCACCTTTGTGGAAAGAGGCTATCCATAGTGAAGTTGAGTCAATTTTGCAAAATCATATATGGGAACTAGTGGATCTTCCACTTGGTAATAAACCCCTTGGATACAAGTGGATATTCAAGAGGAAGATGAAAGCAAATGGTTCAATTGACAAATACAAGGCCAGACTTGTAGTCAAAGGCTACAAGTAGACTGAGGAAGTGGATTATTTCGATACATATTCTCCTGTAACCAAAATAACATCCATACGTATCTTGATAGCCTTTGCAGCTATACATAATCTTGAGATTCATCAAATGGATGTTAAGACGACAATTCTTAAATGGAGATTTGAATGAGGAGATTTATATGGAGCAACCTGTTGGGTTCATTGTCCCTGGCAAAGAGAAAAATGTATGCAAACTTGTTAAGTCTCTAAATGGACTAAAATAAGCTCCAAAACAATGGCATGAGAAGTTTGACAATGCTATGCTGTCAAACGGCTTCAAGATAAATGAATGCGACAAATGTGTTTATGTGAAGAACACTGCTCATGGCTATGTCCTTGTGTGTCTTTATGTAGATGATATGATTATCATTGGTAGCAATAATGATATCATTAAAGCTACTAAGAAATTGTTGAACAGTAAGTTTGACATGAAGGATCTAGGGATTGCAGATGTTATACTTGGTATTAAGATTACTAAAACATCTGAGGGATATGCATTATCACAGACCCATTATGTCGAGAAAATACTCGAGCAGTTTAGTAAGTCTGATAACAATCTAACAAGCACACCAATAGATTGTTATCTACATTTATACAAGAACGATTATGAGGGCATATCTCAATTAGAATACTCACGGATAATTGGCAGTTTAATGTATCTTATGAATTGCACACGTCTGGATATTGCTTATACGGTAAGCAGATTGAGCAGATATATGAGTAACCCAGGGTCAAACTACTAGAAGGCTATAGTTAGGGTTCTCAGGTATTTGAGATTCACCTTGAATTATGGGTTGCACTATACAAGATATCTAGCTATTGTAAAAGGTTACACAGACACAAACTGGATATTTGACACTAGTGACTCTAAATCCACAAGTGGATATATGTTTACTTTAGGAGGCGCAGCAATATCTTGAAAATTCTCAAAACAAACTTGCATAGCCAGATCCACCATGGAATATGAGTTTATCGCTTTAGATAAAGTAGGAAAGGAAGCAGAGTGGCTTCGTAACTTTCTGGAGGATATTTCCGTGTGGCCTAAACTAGTCTCTGCTATCTGTATACATTGCGATAGTCATTGTGCAATAGCAAGAGCACAAAACCACATGTATAATGAGAAGTCACGACATATACGTTGACGATACAATACTGTGAGGCAAATGCTTTCTAATGGAATTATATCCATTGATTACATCAAGTTTAAGGACAACATTGTGGATCCGCTTACAAAAGGCTTGACGAAAGATCAAGTAGAGAATTCACCGAGGGGAATGGACCTTAAGCCTATGACTTAAAAAGTCGCCATAATGGCAACCCAACCTAGCTGACTGGAGATCCCAAGATATAGGTTCAACGAGACAACCGAATTGTGCGTGACTTAGGACAAATCACTGAGGAACTCGTTTTGCTGTCCATTTTTATGATGAAATAGTGATAACTTGTAGATAGTGTTTAGGATGAGCTTCGCTCTTAATGATTCTTATATCTTGGAATTCCAAGTGGAGTACAGTAGGATACTCTTACTAAGAGATCAACTATATGAGTATGAAGGGGCCGCTTCTATGAGAAATTGTTAAGGCTAATTTCTCTAGAGTACTCATCAATTTACCAGGCATTGTTGAGGGCCAAATGAACACAATCGAATGGATCACTAGATGATTGGAAAGGAACCGTGTGAGTACTATTGTCTTGGTTTATATAAACGGCTGAACAGTTCAAGACATCATGTTCACTGGTTAGCCAAATAAACCTGATGGTATTTCACTAGGGAAGGTTCAAAGCCAAAAGCCACCTTTCCCGATGCGGCAACTTTCTAGCTGTCTCCCTCTCTCTCTATGTCAAGTTAGTATTCTCATTTACATTTTTCATTTCCAGCCAATCTCATTCATGTGGGGGATTGTTAGAAAAAATGGGTGCAAACCCATTGTTTTGTTAATCTTTGAGCCAATATAAATGTGGGACCCATGCATCCTTTGTGTCGGGTCATTGGTGCGTTGGATTCACCTCCGAGAGGAGATGTATCTAGACTATTTACTTGCTCAAATCCGTGTAGGATTGAATGAGTTATTGGCCTTCAAAGTCACCCCCTTGAATATGGGTTATGTAGTTGAAAGTGGGTTATCCCACATTGATTTTTTATGGAAAATATGTTGTGCATATATAACCCAAGTTTGGAGTAAGGTTTGGGCCTCAAGGGGCACCCCACTTTTGTGAAAGGGGGATTACCTATGAAACTCATGGGTTGACCCAATACTCCATATGCACGAGCATCGCCGCCGCCGCCTGCCCGTTCGGTCCGGGTCGGGACGGGAGGTGGGCGTGGGTCGTGGGTTCGGTTCGAGTCTTATCTTTTTGGGCCAGGGTCGGAATTAAATTAATTAATTATTTTTATTAATTAAATTGATTAATTTCTGACGGTTTGACCGAACGGATGTGTCCGTTGATCGAACAGGTGTGTAAGGGGCTATTTGGCTGTTGGTAGCTGTTCGAACTGGTATTTCGAACAGGCACCTAAGCTCTATAAAAAGAGCAGCATTCTAGCATTCATGACATTTTGAAGTTCCGAATTGTTGCACACAATGAATTCTTCTTGTGAAGCCGCCGAACAGTTTTTATTGAAGTGCTGCCTAAAGACTGCTGAGATCGTTTTATCCTGGGAGTCAGACACCCATCATCCCATGAGCACCAACTGTGGGGGGTGAATCTGTCTTTAAGGAGAGAGTGTGAAACACTCGACTCGGTCTATCTTTCAACTTCTAGATTTTCTGTTTTTGTGAACGACAACCGGGTAAGTCGTTATGATTTAATTTGTTCTTATTCAGATTCTAATTTTCTTCTAGTTAAAATTGCTTCTAGTTGATAATTAGATACATTCATGTTATTATTATTGGTGATCATTAATTATACACATAATATTTAAATAGGGATTATTTTTTGAACAATAACTTCATTAACTGAGAAATATACTTTGGGCACACTTGCTATCGGCCATAGAGTCGCCTGGATTTTTATAGTTTACACTATATCCATTCACTTGACAACAACATTGTTGAAAATAGAGTCATTTCTTGCCTTTTAGATATGCCATATTATTGACATGAACAAAACTTCCCATAACTACTTTTCAACATACTTAAAGTTCATACTCAACCACCATGCACTGTATGCTCTCTCAAACTATTTGCACTTACCCACTCCAAACCCTACCATTTTATGATATAACTCTAAATTTTTGAAGCAACCATGCAAGTAAGAAGCAAATGATTAGAGTCCTCATCACATTTATGGCACATAAAACATGATAAATTACTACCTTGAGCTAAGCAGTTTCTAATGGCCAGCATTATCTTAGACTTAATCATCTTCTGTAGAGCAATCCAACAAAATATAATAGTTTTTAGAGGGGATTTCACTTGCCAAACCTTAGTAAGCACTGAAGATCCATGGCTGCATAGATTACCAGCTTGTCTGCAATAAGACTTGACTGAAAAAACACCATCCTTCTCTAGCTCCCATATGATTGTATCCTTCATTGAATGCTTTAGATTGCAAGACTCAATTATCATCCGAAGCTTGCATAGATCCTCTTCTTCCCATGCTAAGAGGTGTCTTATGTGCGAAAAGTACCATAAACCTCTAGCATCCTTCATATTTGCTATGCATGCAGATTTCTACATCGATAAATTAAACAGTCTAGGGAAAACCACTCTTAAGGATTTTTCCCCAAGCCATACCTCCTTCCAAAACAAAGTACTTTTACCATCTCCCACCTTTATCATCAGATTATTTAAGAGAGTATCTTTGAAAATCCCCTATTCAAATCCAATCTTCAATATGTCCAACCAAATACATGAACCTGTCTTATTCTCAACTTCACTAGGGAGCAAAACCCCTTCATCATAATTATATTTATGGCATACAACCTTCCTCCAAAGTGCTCCTTTCTCCCTAGCAAACCTCCACCACCACTTAGTTAGCAATGCCTTATTTATAATAGACACAGGGATCACCCCAAGGCCACCCTTACTTTTACATTTCGTAATTTTATTCCACCTCACATAGTGTACTTTCCTTTTGTCTTCCTCATCACCCCATAGAAACCTTCATTGAATCATCTCTATCCTCTTACAAATCTCTTTTGGAGCACTACTCATTGATAGGTAATATATAGGAAGGTTTGACAAGGTTGATTTTGATAAGGTTGGTCTCCCACCAATGGATAGATATTTTTTCTTCCATGATGCTATTCTACCTTTCAGTTTGTCTATCACCCTTCCCATGATTTTAAATGTCTTGGATTGGCATCCACTAACGGCGCTAGATAGTTCATGGGAAGATTTTGTACCTTGCACCTAAAGATCTGAGATGCCTCATTAAGAAAATCATCACCCACCCTTATACCACATATTGCACTTTTCTGAAAGTTAATCTTTAACCCTGATAGCAATTCAAAGCATCTAAGAATTCTCTTTAGGTTCTTTAGCTCAGACTTGTCAGCTTTACAGAAAAATATTATGTCATCAGCAAACTAGAGATGTGATATAACAGGTCCATTATCTCCCATTTTTGTTCCTTTAATCAGTTTTTAAGCAGTTGCTTTTGATAATAGCTTATTTAGCCCTTCAACAATAATATTGAATAGAAATGGTGAAAGGGGATCACCTTGTCGAATGCCTCTCTGTCGCGCCTCGATTTTTAACCGAGTCTTTTCAATTAGGAAAAAACACGGTGCTTTGTTGTTAGAACTCATCCTCCTAGAAGGATGAGTGTGACTAAGTTTGAACTTAAAATTGATTTGATTAAGGGCCTTTTAGAAAACGTTTGGAGTCATCACCTAAAATAGGTAAAGATGTGTTAGGTCACCTAAAACTAGCTATAATCTAGAGATTAAACTTAGGGTTTTAGAAAAAGGTTTTGGAAAACTTCCTTAAGAGAGGGTTTTTAAGAAAATAGGTTGATGGGCAACCTTTGAAAAGTTTTAAGCCCATTTTTTTAACTCCATTTTGGTCTTTGAAAATAGAATTTCATGGTCGGACGATTGGTTACGTGTAGAGAAGATATCCTAAGATCATCATCCTACCCCGCCCTTTCGGTATCTACATGTCTAATCACCTTTAATTCAGTCACTTGAATAGCCGTTTCCTATTATCCACTTAATATCCACTTTAGTGTTTTGAAAATGGAATTTTGTCATTACTTTTTGGATGAATGATGCAAGATGAAAGTTTTGAGAAAAATGTTTGAAAACATTGAAGTTTTGAAGGGATTCGAAATAGTGATCTTGAATTGATAGAAAATTTTGAGAAGGGAATTTGGGTTGAAATAAGGGTTATGCTCGCACCATTTTAGGTTATCTACGTATCTCATTTGGTGAGAATCAGGTCATTCATATTTCGAGCAAGAGCCCGATAGAAAATAGGCGCATCGAGACCATTGAAAAGTTTGAACACACTTTGAGGTCTTTGGAAAAGAGAACTTGAGAGTTTAGAAAAATGCCTTTGAAATAGGACTTGAGATGTTTGAAATGTTTTTGAAGTTGGATTTGAAGATGGTTTTGAATGTTTTTGAAATTGATTCGAGGGAGTTTTGAAGTGTTTTTGAGACAACTCAAGCGAGCTTTGGAAAAGCTTTGTAATAACTCAAGAGAGTTTTGAAAATATTTTGAAGTCTTGTTTTGGAAACTTTGGAGGTAGCGTTTAGATTGAAAGTGCTTTTTTAAACTTGTCTTCGAAAAGCTTTTGAAAGTAGTTTTGAACACCTTATGGAAAGTATGTTTAATGTTTCATTTACCTTTGAGAGGTTAGTCATTGAAGAACTAAACTCTTTTAGGGTACTGAGTTTGAAAACAAATTTGGAAAAGGGGGCTAGAGACTTGTCATTGGTTTTTAAAGCTTTTGGGTTGTAGAACCCTTCTTGAATATCTCACTTACACTTGGACTAATCCCAACCATGGAAGGATTAGGGTTGCTTCAAGAATGTAATGTTTGAAGATCATTTTTGAAAAGAGCTTTCGAAAACACTTAGGGTTTTGGAACCCTAATATGGACAATCTTAGAAGTTGTACTTAATATATATTACTTTTCTTTGAAATCCCTAACCATAAAGGGGTAGGGATACATTAGGGTTGTGAGTTCTTGAAAATATTTTGAAAATAGTTTTTGGAAAATGTTTAACATTTAGCCATTTTAGTTAAGACAAGTTTAAGAGAACTTCTTGGAGACATTTTCGAAGATAGAGTATGGAAATATTTGAAAAGGTCTTGGAGTTGATTTTTGAAATCTCAAGAGAGTAAGATGTTTTTGGAAAGTATGTTATAAAGATAGTTTTTGTGTTGAATGATTATTTGAAAAGGGGTCCTTGAATTGAAACCTTGAAGCTTACTAACCTAAGTTGGATTGACCTAAGGTTAACTAACTAGGGTTAGGTTAACTTAGGATTAGCTAACTAGGGTTAGGTTAACTAAGGGTTAAGGTGACCTAGGGTTAACTAACTTGGGTTAGGTTAAACTAGGGTTAGATTGACCTAGGGTTAACTAACTAAGGTCAGGTTACCCTTAAGGTTTAGTTGACCAAAGGTTGGGCAACTAGGGTCAAGTTAACCTAGGAGGTTTTGAAAGGTAATTTTGAACTTGGGTTTAGACCTAGTGGTTTTAGAAAGGTGGTTTTGAACTAAGGTTTTGACCTAGTGGTTTTGGAAATGTGGTTTTATGCATGCACTTTGAAAATAGGTTTTGAAAATCATTTTATGAAAACCACTCAAGTGAGCGTTGGGGTCCTATGATTGATATTTGAAAATCACTCAAGAGAGGGTTACCTTGGAACCATTTTACCCACAAACTCAAGATAGCAAAACTTATGAAAATCAATATTGAATAGATAGTTTTGAAGACTTGAAAATTAAAGAGAATAATCTTTTGAAAATTGGTTTTGAGAAAAAGGTTTAAAAGTTGATGCGGGCTTGAATGTGCTTACAGAGTTTTTAAAGGGAGTTCGGTTAAGCTAGAGATTGCTGAGCGGGCAAAAATGAAGTGCTTATAGTTGCCCCTCTTTTTCTATCTTTGTTTGTTAAAGACGAAAAATGAAAAAGGAAGGACCCCATGTTGACTGCGAGGCAATCGGAGGGACTGAATTTGAAGAATTTTGGAGACTAAGTTATCTTGAACCAGCATTCCGTCTGGTGGAATGATACTCCTTTGAGAAGTTTTAAGGCTAATGTCTGGACACTGATTCTTCTTGAACTGATGCTCCATCTAGTGGAATGCTGCTCTTCTGGGGAGGTTTAAGGTTGATGTTTGGAAACTGATTCTTCTTGAACTGATACTCCATCTAGCAAAATGCTGCTCCTCTGGGGAGGTTCAAGATTGATGTTTGAAAACTGATTCTTCTTGAACTGACGCTCCGTCTGGCGGAATGTTGCTCCTCTAGGGAGGTTCAAGGTTGATGTCTGGAAACTGATTCTTTTTGAACTGATGCTTCATTTGGTGGAATGTTGCTTCTCTAGGGCGGTTCAAGGTTGATGTTTGGAAACTGATTTTTCTGAAACTGACTCTCTGTCTATCAGAATACAGCTCCTCTAATGAGGTTTAAGGTTGATATATGCTTTTGAAGGAGAAAGTTCGGAAACCCAATAAGCTTTTGATGGAGAAAGTTTGGAAACCTAATCTGTTTATTCAGAGGAAGCTTGGAAACTCAATCTGCTTTTTCGAAAGAAGCTCTAAAACCTAATATGCTTTTTTGGAGGAAGCTCAAAAACCAAATATGCTTTTTCGGAGGAAACTCTGACATCTGCTTTTTTAGAGGAAGCTTAGAACCACGATTTGCTTTTTCGGAGGAAGGTCAGAGACCCGATTTTCTTTTCCGAAAGAAGCTTGGAAACCCAATTTGCTTTTTCAAAGGAAGCTCTAAAACCCAATCTGCTATTTCAGAGAAAGCTCGGAAACCCAATCTGCTTTTTCAAAGGAAGCTCTGAAACCCAATCTGCTTTTTAAAGAAAGCTTAGAAACCCGATCTACTTTCTCAGAGGAAGCTAGAAAAACCCAATCTATGTTTTTAGAGGAAGCTCTGAAACCCAATATGCTTTTTCGGAGGAAGCTCAAAAACTCAATCTGCTTTTTCGGTGGAATTTGCTTGCAATTCTTTTGTCTTGAATGTTGGACAAGATGATATTTGTTGCTTCTTGGATTGAGATCTCTAAAGAATAATGTTCCTTTGGTGTGTTGATTACAGATTCTTACCTTTAATTGTTATAGCAAAATTCTGGTTAATGTGCTTCCTTGGGTTGAATGCCTTTAATTTGGTTTTGGAGAGGGTGAGGCCTCCTTTTGAAAGGGTTGAGATATTTAGAAGGTTGAACATCTTTAGGTTAGTTTTCCTTCAATGGATCAACTGGTTTGCAATTGAATGGGAGGTGTAGGGTGGGTGGTTGTCCTAGTTTTTACAATTTGAAAAGGTTGAGTCAGGCTGACATTAATTTGGGTGGTCGAGGGTGGGTCGTTACCCTATTCTCTGTGGTTTTGAAAAAGGTTGGTGTCACGCCCTAGTTTTTGGGTGTCCAATGTCCTTTCGGTTCGGAGACCCTAAAGCACGGAACTCTGTCACTAGAACTCGTCCTCATAGAAGGACAAGTGCGACTAAGTTTGAAAATTGATTTGACTAAGGGTTTTTTTTAGAAAAATAGGAGTCGCCACCTAACTTGATAAAGGTGAGTTAGGGCACCTAAAACTAAGCGTTAATCCGAAGATTAAACTTAGAGTTGTTGAAAAGGTTTTTTTTTGAAACTCCCTCAAAGGAGGGTTTTTAAGAAAATAGGTTATTTGGCAACCTTTGGAAACTTTTAAGCCCTTTTTGAAACAACTCCATTTTGGTCTTTCAAAAATAGAAATCTAAGGTTTGGGGGTTGGTTATGTGTAGGGAAGATATCCTAAGATCATCACCCTACCCCGCCCTTTCGGTACCTACATGTCTAATCACCCTTGGTTCACTCACTAGAATAACCGGTTACCATTGTCCACTTAATATCCACTTTAGAACTTTGAAAAAGGGATTTAGTCATCACTTTTTGGATAAATGATGCATGATACAAGTTTTGGAAGAAGTTTGAAAACAATAGAGGTTTTGAAAGAGCTTGGAATAGAAACTTTGAATTGATTGGAATTTTTGAAAAAGGGATTGGGGTTGAAATAAAAGTTATGACCGCACCATTTTAGGTTGCCTACGTATCTCATTTGGCGAGAATCAGGTCATTCGTAGTTCGGGCAAGAGCCCGATGAAAGATAGGCACATTAGGGCCCTTGGAAGGTTTGAAGACACTTTGGGTCTTTGAAAGAGCTCAAGACACTTTGAGGTCTTTTGATAAGTTTAAGACACTTTGAAGACTCTTAGTGGTCTTTGGATAAATTTAAGACACTTTGAGGTCTTTGGAAGGGTTTCAGACACTTTGAGGTCTTTGAAAAAGTTTAAGATACTTTGAGGTCTTTGGATAAGTTTAAGACACTTAGAGGTCTGTGGAAGGGTTTAAGACACTTTGAGGTCTTTAGAAGTTGAAGACTCTTTGTGGTCTTGGAAGTTTTGACTTGAAATTGGAATTGAAGTGTTTTGAAAATGCTTTTGGATTGACTTTAAGGGAGTTTTGAAAAAAATACTTTGACATGACTCAAAAGAATCTTGAAAGTATTTTTGAAGTCTTGTTTTGAAAACCTAGGAGGCATGACTTTAGAATGTTTTGAGGAATTAGTTTTTGAAAGTGGTTTTTTGAAAATGGCTAAGTGTTTGAAATCCTAGTATGGACAACCTTAGAGGTTGATCTTGATTTATCACTTGTCCTTGGAATACCTAACCATGAGAGGGCTAGGAATAACTTAGGTTTGTGACACTTTGGAAACATCTTTGGAAAGGTCTTGAAGATGGAGTGTAGGAACATAAGAAGAGTATATGGAGTTGGGTTTTTGAAATAATGGGGGTAGGAGGTTCTGGAAGAATAGGTTAGGAGGATAATTGGAAAATTTGAATGATCATTTGAAAAAAGGGGTTCAAGAGTTAGAATCTTGAAGTGTATTAACCAAAATAGGGTTGGCCTAGCGTTGGTCAACTAGGGTCAAATTAACCTAGGGTTAGGTAACTAGGGTCAAGTTAACCTAGGGTTTGACAACTTGGGTCAAGTTAACCTAGGGTTAAGTAACTAGGGTCCAGTTAACCTATGGTAAGGTAACTAGGGTCAAGTTAACCTAGGGTTTGGCAACTACGGCCAAGTTAACCTATGGTTAGATTGGGGGATGGTCTTGAAAGTTGTTTTGATGCTTCTTGGAAAGAGTTTTGAAATCAAAACATGATATGTAATGGACTTTGGTTGGCAATCTTTATGAAGATCATTTCCATGAAAATTTTGACTCTAGCCAAGAGTATGGTTTATATGGTTAGTGATTGGAGACCATTCCAAGGAAGGTTTCCTTATGGCCATTATAACCAATATCTTGACAAGAGTATAAGGGGTCAAAATTCAACATAATGATGGTAATTTTTGGAGAATCATTTTTTATGCAAAGATGGAGAGAATGCATTTTTGAAATCATCTTTAAAGAAGGATTTTGAAAACCATTTTTAAAGGGAACCACTCTATCAAGAGAGGGTTCATATGGCTAACAAAAGGGAGACCACTCAAGAGAGGGTTCCATGGGGCCATTCCAACCACTAAACTTGAGAGAATAGGAACCATAGAAATCAAAGATCTTGAACATCATTCTTAGGCGATCATAAAGAGAGAAGGGAACCATTCTAACAATTTAGGGCTCCTATGACCAATATAAAGGGAGACCACTCAAGAGAGGGTTCCATGGAGCCATTTTAACCACTAAATTTGAGAGAATGGAAACCTTGAATATTAAAGAGTTTGAAAGCAACTTTCATGCAAGTTGAAATACAATGATGCAAAAGTATGAATTAGGGAGTTGTGAGGGATTTTCTAAGGCATGACTCCTAAAGTCTTATCCTAAACTTAAAGGGGCCAACCCTTGGAACAAGTTTTGAAGGACATGTAGAACTTGGAAATGTCATGAAATTAAGAGCAATGCAAGCATTGTGGGATATGACAATAAGCATGAAATGAAGCCAAGCATACAAGACATGATCAAAATAATAATATACAATGGGTCATGATTCACATACAAGGCTTTTAGGCTGCATCACATAAACAAGGGGTTCTCAGGCTATACCATCTTAAAGTAGGCTAGTGAGAGGTCCCCCTACACGGTGGCTCTCACTTGCTTTCCTCTAGGCATGATCTAGGAGCCCTCTTGGCTTAAGCATGCAAGAAAGGGGGGTTAAAGATGGGGAGTAAAATAGAGAATAGCCTACGTAGGCTAGGAGGGAGAAGAGAAGAGTGGGGGAGAGCATAAATGTAAAAGGGATACCATCTTTTGCCTTAAACACTCTTGTAGTCTTCAATGGATATCTTGATTGGAGCTTGAGTGACTTCAAGAGGGCTTGAGAGGCTAGAGTAGAGTGTGTAAGTGTGTATGGGGCCTTGTATGTGGAGCGTATGGGCTTAGGAGGGGTGGAATCTAGCCTAAGTGTTGAAAGGGGAGAATATATATGGAGATTCGAGGTTTTGGAGTGATTTCAGCAGAGTTTCGTATCAATTTCAGACCTGGAATATGCAAGGGGGAAGACCTCTATTTATAGGCAATCTGCAACAGACCTGGCGCATGTGCTACATGCGCATGCCCAAAATTTGGCTGTGCGCATGTAGGACATGCGCAAGTACTATTCCATTATCAGAATAACACGTGGCACCTTGTGTACTGGTTAAATCCTGACTATTGATTGAAAGTCGGTTGATCTGATTAAAATTTGAGCGCATGTATCATACGCTCCATCATCGGGAAGGTTCGTCTAAACTTTGCCTCGATAATTGAGTCAATCAGGAAGGTTCTGGGGGAATCGGTCGCACTCGGGATGTTCTCCTAATGCTACCGATGAACTTTCACGTTTTTGAAAAGTGTGAATTATGTTTGGAGGTGAGTGATATCATCTTGGGAAGTGTGCCAAAAAGGACACTTTTGCGGAGTGTCTGTGATACGCTCTGTGGGTGTTTGAAAGTGGCTGTTTTCATTTCGTGCGATCGAGGCCTTCGAGAAGCGATCTATTTGATCAGACCGTACCGATGGAAAGTACTCTAGAAATACTTTTTGGTATTCCCAAATTTACGCATTTCTCAAGGCGTGCGGTGAAATCCTTTGCTCGAAACCCCAAGGCCAGTGCTGTTTCGGGGCGTTTTTGGCTCCCAGGGGCAAAATGGTCATTTTGACCGGAGTTGGTCGGAAATGGTCAAGAATGGTCTGGTATATTGTGTTAGGTGTGTAGGGCTGTTCAGGGATGGTTTTGAGAGAGTTTGTCGCCGTTCAGCGGGGTTCGTGCCGTGTTGAGTCATTGAGGGGCAAAATGGTCATTTTGATCAGGGCGAGCCGGAATAGGACCGGATTTGGACCAAATGGCGTGCGGGGGACGCCTGATGGTTTGACAACATTGTGGAAGGATGGACTTATCGTTTTAAGGGATTTTGAACTTTCCCAAATCGTACTTGGAGGCCCAAGGGGCAGGTTTGGTCATTTTTCACCGAGTCGGGCTAGCAGGCGCTGGTGTTGACCTAGGTGTTGGTTTCCGAGACCATCCGGTCTTGGAAAACTACCTGTGCAGTGTTGGTCTCCAAGAACGCCCGTTCTTAGAGTGCTACCTGTAGGGGTGGTGTTGGTTCCTAAGAACGCCTGGTCCTAGAAAGCTACTTGGAAGTGTGGTGTTGGTCTCCGAGAACGCCCGATCTCAGATAACTACCAAATGACGGACATTCTACATTGGCGGGCTAGTAGGCGCCAAAAGTGAAGTGTCTTGAATTTGATGAGGTGTTGGTCCCCGAGATCCCCTGATCTCGGGAAGCTACCTGAATGACGTTAGTTTTCGAGACCGCCTGGTCTGGAAAACTGCCTGGAATAATGGTGCTTAAGGCTCCAGCGGATCCCTGTGGACTTGAGAAGCGACCAGTTGGTTGGATTGGAGATTAAAAGGCGCATCTTGAGCTTGCATGTGTTGTGATGTTGGAAACCGAATCCGGTCGAGCCAGAGATTGCTGAGCGGGAGAAAATAGGGTGCTTACAGCTGCCCCTCTTTTTCTGGCTTTGCTTGTCAAAGACGGAAAAATAATAAGGAAGGATCCCATGTTGACTGCAAGGCGATCGAAGGGACGATGAGTCGGTGAATTTGGAAATGTTTCGAAACCTCTTGTGGGTTATTGGTCTGGAAGATTTTGAAAAGTCCTAGGCCTTGGTTGGGAATTGGGTTGCCAGCCGGACACATTTTGGTCCAGGGCAACTGATTCTTGCCGGTGAAAGTTGAAGGCTCGACTTTCGGCTTTTAACAAGGCCGTTACGAGTGAATTTGGATTTTTTGGGGAGCTCGAAATTGGTTTTGGCGGGAAGCTGAAGGACTAGGCGCATGTATCACATGCGCATTTGGTGATATAAGCCGTGCACATCTAATACATGCGCGCATGGAGTTTTGGTTCTGGCCCATCTGCTACATGCGCGAACCCGTGACCCTTAAAACAGAGCAGGTTCGCGTTTTGCTCACTTGTGCTCTCGAATTTCGGTTGATCTCGGGATTTTCTCTGAAGTATTTTATGGAGTTTTGCTCGGGGATCGCTAGAGGGGTGTTAAGTGACGTCGGGCACATGTCGGAGATCATTATCGTCGCCGGATTCTCGCCAGAAAGTTGGTTTTCACCGGAAAACCTAAAGGTTGGTTTCTTTGAAATCTTGTCAATTTCGATGCGTATGTTTTCGTTTTTTGCAAATGATCAGTGTAATCCCATGTTTTTGAACATTTCGAACATAATGACTGGATTGTTTTTGTGATTTGGTGGAGTTTTCAGTGTGTTTTGGACGAGTTTGCATGTTTATGAAAGAGGGTTTCCTGCAGGATTCGAAAAATCGCCTCTATGGGCCTGGGTATTGCATATTTTCGTGTGATTTTTCCACCGGGAACCTTAAAAAAATGTGTAGAACAATTGTATAAAGTTTCATAATTTTTCAAAAAATTTTGAATTTTTGGATTTTTAGAAATTACGAAAAGTAGAAAAAATTGAAAAAAATTATAAAATGAATCTCGCTGATAGTTGAAAAATCATAAAATACTTTTTGAAAATTGTAGTGATATTTTTGCATGTTCCGGGGAATTTTTGAAATATAGATGAAATAGGAAAATGTCGATAAGATCGAAAAATTGGCTTGAAAATTGTGTTTGAGAACGGGATGCGTGTTTTGGAGGATGGGGTTGTTTGGTTGGATGGTTTGAGGTGTTTCAGACTGCGTTTGTGACTTCTGAAATTTTGGGGTAGTGACTTTTTAAGGCAAAACTTTACTGAAATTTTTAAAAATCTTAGCACTTGGCTTTAAAAGCTTTTGGTGAGGCAAATCCTTCTGGGAACAGGGCTTTTGAAAGGGAAACCCCGGGGAAACCATATTTGTAGAAAATTTTCAAGGATGGGATTTTTGAAGAAGAAAACTCGAAAAAATTGGCTTTAGAAACACTTTGGAACGAGGCTTTTAAAGGGGAAAGCCCAAGAAACTATTGGAAAATCTTCAAGTAGGGCTTTTGAAGGGAAAAGCCTAGGAAGCCAGTTCCGAAACTTTTGAAATTAGACTTTTTTGAGAAAAAACTTGAAAACCTGTAGAGAATTTTTGAGCCAGGGTTTTTGAACGAGAAAACCCGAAAAACCAGTTTGGAGACTTCGAAACCAAATTTTTTGAGAAAAAAGCTCGAAAACCGTGTAAAAATTTTGAACAGGGGTTTTTGAAGGAGAAAACCCGAAAACCGGTTTTGAAATTTAGAAACCAAACTTTTTGAGGAAAAAGTTTGAAAACCGTGTAAAAAATTTGAACCGGGGTTTTCGAAGGAGAAAACCTGAAAAACCGATTTGAATTTAGAAAATTTTTGAGGAAAAAGCTTTAAAATCGTGTAAAAATTTTGAACCGGGATTTTTGAATGAGAAAACCCGAAAAACCGGTTTGAATTTAGAAACCACACTTTTTGAGGAAAAAGCTTGAAAACCGTGTAAAAATTTTGAACCGGGATTTTTGAAGGAGAAAACCCGAAAAATCGGTTTGAATTTAGAAACCACACTTTTTTAGGAAAAAGCTTGAAAACCGTGTAAAAATTTTGAACCGGGATTTTTGAAGGAGAAAATCCAAAAAACCGGTTTGAATTTTGAAACCAAACGTTTTGAGGAAAAAGCTTAAAAAACATGTAAAAATTTTGATCCTGGGTTTTTGAAGGGGAAAACTAGAAAAACCGGTTTTGAAACTTAGAAACCAAACTTTTTGAGGAAAAAGCTTGAAAACCGTGTAAAAATTTTGAACCGGGATTTTTGAAGGAGAAAACTCGAAAAACCGGTTTTGAAACTTTAGAAACCAAAATTTTTGAGGAAAAAGCTTGAAAACCGTGTAAAAATTTTGAACCGGGGTTTTTGAGGGAGAAAACCCAAAAAATCGGTTTGAATTTAGAAACCAAACTTTTTGAGGAAAAAGCTTGAAAATCGTGTAAAAATTTGAACAGGGATAGATGGGGCCCTTGCCTTTCCACTTTTCTTCCTTTTTCTTTTTCCTCTTTTCTTCTCCTCTCTCTTTTTTTTTTTTTCTTTTTTTTTTCTTTTTCCTCTTTTCTTTTCTTTTTTTTTCTTCTTTTTTTTCCCTTTTTCTTTCTTTTTTTTTATTTATTTATTCATCATCATCTTTTTTTTTTTTTTTTTGTGTATACACTGATGCACTTATCTTCGCACTTCTCGTATATTAGCGACTGACTGATCCCCTTGAATGTTGTCATTTTTCAGGATGTCGGAGGCTGGAGGCGATGGTCCAGACAGGAGGCATCACGGGAAGGTGCCGCGGATAGAGCTTGAGGAGGGTGACAGTAGTTGGGGTAGCTTGGCTAAAGGTAGCCGTCGGAGCGGCTCAGCTCGGATTAGCGGTCGGGGTGACGCGGTGAGTGGAGGCAGTAGGGATGTTTCTGTGCGGGGCAGTGGTAGGACCGGTTCCCTGCGGGGCGGCCGCAGTGGGTCGCAGAGATCCTCGAGCAGGACGGCTTTTAGTGGGAGCTCTGTGAGGGGACAGCCCTCAGCGGCTCCTGATGAGAGATTTGAGGATGAGGCTGACTCGCCCGTGGACCCCCGGACGGGATACGGTATGGCCTCCGTTTGGAACAGGTAGAGAGACACCTCATTTACCGATGATCAGCTAGCCATTCTTGATATTCACCCGCTGCGTGATTTGGCGTTCCATCCGAGCCTATATTCGCGCTATGGTCGGATGCCATCGTCTACCCACAGTTCATTCAGAGGGGCTAGTATCTCGGCCTTAAGGGCTATGCAGGCGTCAGCTCCCTCCTACTAGGACTTTTTGCACCGGATCGGTTTCGGTGCTTTTATGACCCTGCAAACTGATAGACTTGATCACGGGATTGCCATGGGGTTGTTGGAGCGGTGGTTCGGGGAGACACGGACCGTGCATTTGGTGGGTTTTGAGTTGGGGCCTACCCCCATTGACTGGGCTATGATTACTGGGCTATCTCTGCAAGACATGTCTCTGGAGGAGGCCCGTCTTCTCTTGGGGTTGCCAAGGCTTGGGGGCTCGAGTTTCCCAGCTTCACTTTTATGCTCGATCGAGACAGCCTTTGCTTTCGAGCCTTCACTAGATGATCAGGTTATTATGAGGCGCCGGTTGGTGCTGTACATCGTCTTTAGTTGCTTTTGCAACAATAATAGGTCGACGGTCTCTTTGTCTTTGGTGAGCCTGGTGGCGGATCTGGACGCGCTGGATTATGTTGACTGGGGTGCTTTCACCTTTGCTTGCTTCCTACGAGGGATGAGAGTGAGGACGTCCGGGGCTTGGGGGAGCTTGAAAAGCTTTTGGCCGTTTTTGGTATGGTGGAGCTATGAGTATTTGCCAGTTCGCCGACCAGAGGTGTTATCCGGCGATGCCTTCCTGCGGGCCACGAGGTGGGCCTGGCAGCAGGTAGTCCAGCAATCCTTGCTTACAGATTTTGTAGCCCTCCGGGCTAACTTGGAGCTGCTGAGGCCTCGGGATGTGACTTGGGCACCTTATCACCGATCCACCCAGTATGCTGGTATGAGGGATATCATCCTCCTGTCCAGGTCGCGGATCACTTTCCGGGGTCCCGTGTCGTGGGAGACGTACCTCGGGGAGCGTCACTGGCGGCAGTTCCATACTACCTTCTGTGCGGCCATGGATCCTCCCCAGTATATGTTTGGACTTTATCGGGCTGGGGTAGAGATCCCTTACATAGTCGGGGTCCCGGGTGAGCAGTTCTTGCTTCCGCCTGACGTGGATTATAAGGCTCACTTCCAGGCAAGGTCTATTGGTGCTTTCACCCAGCTGGATTTGGTGGTCGGAGGGCAGGTGGCCGGCCATGAGGTGGTGGAGTTTTGCCTTCGGGCCTAGGGCTTTGTATCTGAGGAGGAGTACCTAGCGGCTTGCCAGGCACGAGATTAGTACCGGGCTGAGGTGGAGGCTCTGACTACCCGCATATCTCTGATGGAGGCCCGCTGGGTATGTTATTTATGATTTATTATTTTCATGTTCCTTATGCATCTATTGTGTTCTGATGCTAACTTTCCTTCCTCTTTTGCCTTTTTGCTTGGCCAGCCTCCTCCAACCAGCCCTCTCCGTATATGCCGAATATAGGCGACTTTGACTTAGATGACGACCCTGCTCCTTGAGGCACCCCCTTTTATCTGTCGTCACAGTTGTAGTTTAGTTAGTTTGGCACTGTCATTTTATGTTTTTGAGGCCGCATGTTGGCCCCTATGGATGATGACTGTATGATGCTTTTATGTACATTTATTTTTGTTTCTTGCATGTGATGATGATTGTTTCTTCCTTCTTGTCTCGTTATTTATGTTATGTGTGTATATGATAGGTATGAATGCAAACACTAAGGTACAGAAATCATGGTATGCATGAGAAATGACCAACTTTTAAGTAGATGTGGACAAGGTGGGTGCATTATTGCACATGTCAGGCAGAGTGCCCCAGCATACATATGACTATATGAAGTCTTATCTAGAGGTAGATCGGGTGTTCCTTGGAAATTGTCATTTTGGCACTTTGATCTTTCTTTGGAGATTCCCTTTCTTGCTGCGCTTTTTTCCTGTCATGGTGAGATGACAGTTGTCCCATCCTTAGGGTTTTCATTTTCAAACCCGACCTCCCCTCTCTCTTATATGAGAAACTGTCACTCAACTGATTTTCTCTCAGGAGTCTTATGTTTGATCTGGTAGATTTTTCAGGTGACAGTCGAAGTAGCCTTTAGCAAAGAAGCGAGCAGTTTCTATCCTCAATCCAAGAAGGCTTTACTTTGGACTGTAATGTAGGCTAGGTAATGGAAGATGAATGAAAGGGTATTCAGGCTCAAAATGATTTTTTTTTTTTAGGGCGATAATAACCAGAACCACCTTAAGTAAATTTCCGCTGCTTTGTCCCTTTTTCTTTCTCAGGTATTGTCATTCCCTCTTGAACTTGTTTAGACTAAGCAATCTTCCCTGATCTGAGGGGACTTTCTGGGGGTTGTAACGTGGCCAAGTTGCGGGTTTTTGAAAGAAAGGGTATTGATGGCTCAAAGCATGATGTGGTTTCTGAGGTTTGCTGGTGATCACCTTTTCAGGTCTTTTCCTTTTGTCTGCGGGCTTCTTTCTCCATCTCCCTTCGTTTCCTCTCTTCTTCTTCTTTTCTTTTTGTATGAATTTGTGCTTGTATAGGGCCCGTCATTTCTTTTAGTTTTTGCCCCAGTATTATTGCTTGCACAATATATTGACTCTCAAGAGACATCAATCTTTATTTCATTTTTCATTCATTTTTCATTTTTTTTTGGAGTATTGCCTTGTTTCCCTCCTTTTTCGATGTAGGAGGGGGCTTTCTTTCTCTCCATACCCCTTTTTGTCACTTTTCCCTCCGAGTTTTCTTTTGCTCATTACAAGGAGTGATCACCAAGGTGGGTTTTTCGAAGGAATACAATTTAGCTCAAAAGGGGTTTTTTAAAGGGTGTTCTTTTAACTGTGTGGTAGCAGAATAGATGGCCCCTCTTCCTTTCAAGTAAGATTGCTTAGATCGTGAAGTTCAGTTCTAGAGGTTTCGGCGTTATCCTTTGAAACAGACAAGAGTTAGCTTAATTGTTCTATTACTTGTGCCTGCCCCAACGTGGGGGGTGGTTCCTGGTCAAGGTGTTTGAATGAAAATTGCTTGTGGCTACAGTGGGCTGACCAAAGGAATTACTTTTATTATTCCAGGGATTTTGAAATGAGGGCTTCTTTTCCTCTCGAGGGTCTAACTGCCGACTGCTTTACCATGGCGTCCTTCGGAAGCCACCTCTTTTGTGACCCACTCTCTTTTCTTCTTCTCACTATCTTTCTTTTAGATCGAAAATGGTCCCCACAAGCGAGGATGTACATACCATCCCTCCTTTCAAGTTAGGGCATATCAACAAGAAAGGAAAATTCTGAGAAAGAGCAAGCACCAAAGATGATAAATGCAAATTTCAACTTCTTTCATTTCAAAAGTTTTGTTTACATGATGAGCTCTTGATTAGCAAAAGATGAAAGTAGAGTTAACGGAACAAGGATAAACAGGAAAGTAAAGACAAAGTTTGGTAGAGGAACATCCTTTTAGTAATCACTTCTTTAGGTGGGTTTTTAGGACCACGCCTGCCTCCTTCATGCTCCATTGGCTGGCTTCCTCACTTGGTTGTGCTGGGCGAATTGATGCGTTAACTGCGGAGTGGCAAGGATCAACAACAATAGTGTGACCGGGGCTTCCTCCTTTTCCTTCTTCTTTTTTAGTGTGGTCAGTGGGGTTGTGTGTCCTTTCTCGGGACTTCTGCTGACTTTCCTTTAGTTGAGCAGCTTTCTCTTGTTCGTCTTATTGGGATTTCATGACCAGATCTTTATCAAAAGCTTGCGACGACTTTTCCTTGGCTTCCTCTTTGTCAATTTCTTCAAACAGGCTATCCAGATCGCCTTCGTTGAAGTCGAAGAGTGGGTTCAGCAGTTTTGGCTCATAGATGCCCCAACCCATATCGTCGTAATCAAAAAGCTCCTCCTTCAGGCGAGCCTTGGCTTCAGCATATTTAGGGTGTAGGAATTCCTCTCCCCAGTCGTCAATAGGTGCAGTATCATTGGGAATGTTTGTAACAGGTTCATCCATGGGCTAGTCGAAAGGGTCCTGTTCTCCACTTGCATTGTAAAGATAGATGGGGCATGGTGGCAGTTCTTCCTCCCAATCGCTTTCAGTGTCTGACTCATCCTCAAAGTACTCTGTGGTTATGATGCCATCAGGATCCGCCTCATCTTCAGTGATGATGTTGACAGCATGGTCTGGTAGGGGATTCGCCGTGACATTGGGTGCGGGGACCGCCTTTGTTTCTTAGGTGTTAATGACCTTGTTATCAATGAGGTCTTAAATCTTATGTTTCAAGGAGAAACAGGATTCTGTGTCATGTCCTTGTCCTCCAGAATGGTATTCACAGGTAAGGGTAGGGTTGAAAGTCAGCCGCAATGGGCTTGGCAATGGCCGTGGGGGAATGAGGTTTATATGCTTGGCCTTGAGGAGCTCATGATAGGCCTCTGTCTGGGTGCATGCCAAACGTGTGAACTCTCGGTTCCGTCGGTTGTTGTGCTTATTGGGGTTGAAGTATTGTCAGGTTGCGGCAAGTCCGGTTGGGGGTGCTTGGGGAGTAGCAACAGAGATATTGATGATGGGAGTAGGTGGTGAAGGTCGGGCTTAGTATTGGGGGTAATATGGTTGTTACTGTGTAGGTAGGATAGCAGACACTTCTCCCTCTTTCTTGCTCGTGCCCCGAGTAGTCGCCACTTTCTTGGCCGCGTTCGCAAATCCCTCACTTGTCTTGACATAGGGGTCAGTGATTCTGCCGGTTTTCAGCCCACTCTCAATTATTTTCCCTTGCATTATCAACTCCGAAAAGCTCTTTCCGACACTTAAGCACAGCCCTTGGAAGGTATTCACAACCAGCTGTACGTATTCTTTCTCTAGCAGTGGAGGGTTAACTTGCGCGGCTGCCTCCCTCCTTCTCAATGCATAGCTTTTGAAGCTTTTCTTTTCGCCTCGAGTCATCATTATCAAGGTGCATCTGTCTACGGTTAGGTCACTGTTATGCCAATATTGAGATCGGAAAGCTATGACTAACTTATTCCATGTTGTTATTTTCCTCAAGTCTAACCGAGCAAACCATTGCAAAGTAGGCCCAGTTAGGCTGTGTTGAAACAATTGCATTAGAAGTTTGGGGTCGTTCCCATGTCCACTTAACACCCCAGCATACAACCTCAAGTGTGCTACGGGGTCCCCGGTCTCGTCATACTTCTGAAAGTCAAGCATTTTGAACTTGGGCGGCCTCGGGTGGTCAGGGAAGAAGCAGAGTTCGTTATAAGCCATTCCGCCTAAGGTGTCCTGGCCTTGGAGGCTGCGCAGGGACTCCTCCAAGCCTTGTATTTTGAGATTGAGAGGGTCTAGGCATTCTTTATTTGAAATGGCAGTCAGTAAGATGGTTTCAGGGTTGTCCTCCTCCCCTTCCTCGATTTGTACTACTTTAGGGTTCTCCTTGCTCTTTATTGTCCCGTCAGTTCACAGGACGACCCTTGGTGGAATTGCTTCAGTTTCCTTAGGATAGGATGTGGATGCCGAAGGGTTCATGACGAGCCCTTTGAAGGCCATTAGTTGTATGAGTTTGAACATTTCGTCTATCTTTGCCTTCATTTTATTCACTTCTTCATGTGTCACTGAACTGTTTTGTTGATTGCGAGTATTGCCTTCGCTCGACATTTGTGCAGTTCTTTGTCGGGTACGGACTGGCGTTTGAAGGACGGGGTACACTCGCGTTCCTCTTTTTCCTTTCTTTGGAGCAATGGTGACTTACAATGCAAGCATTCTCACTAAAGTTATGGCTAGTCTTTTGATGAGATAGGGGGAGGAAAAGAAAATAAAGAAAAACAAAGCAAAAAGATTACAAGTTAGGTTCTTGATTTGGAAAATTTTTATGCAATACATGACCTGAGGATGCCCTTGCCTTTTGAGGAGAACTAAGCATGATGCTTTGGCTCATGTCTGGAGATAAGGGATTGCCCCTGCATGCAAATACTATACCTGCCTCTATTCATTCATCCATTCGTATTTGACAATAAGAACGATTTTATTAAGATGAATTTCCTTTGGTACATAGAATTTCCTCAAAAATACATAGAAATGGGGAGGGGGAACATTTTCCTTGGGATTTCCACCTATTTCTACATTTACATTATGGGATCCTAAACTAACTCTTAAGCCTCCGGATTTGTTTTGCTGGTAGGAGCCCTTGATTTGAATTGCTCCCTTGTCTTCTCGGCAACCTTATCTCCATGAGCGAAGAGGGACTAGGGCCCCTCTTTATGAGATGTCTTTGATGTGTGCCATGAATCCTTAGGGTCTCGTGGTACCCTTAAGAGTTTTGGGTTGGCTTGAATGGAGCGAGAAGGTCTTTGAGCCTTTCTCTAAAGGTTGATTGGATGCATGAAGATGCAATGACTCGAGTTACTTTGAGAACTCTTGTCTTGAAGTGAATTCCAATGGATGAGCAGTTATGATGCATGTACATGGAAGCAGCAAGAATTAGATAGCATAATAGCAGGGATTAAGCAAAATTTATAAGGAAAAATAAAGCGGTCGCCCTTTCCTCATTGATTTTGACATTGACGCGTGTGTCCTAAATCTGGCAGAGGTTTGGCTATGCATGGGGTGCTACATGAGCATGAGGTTGGGGGTTTGCTAATGCTTCCTAAAAGCTCGGTCCCCGAACCTTCAAACCTCCGGCGTCCACCCCCGAAAGGGTGAACTCCATCTTTGGTTGGTGGTTCGAGCGGGGGAACTATCAAGAGACTGTAGGTTAAGAAACTGACATAGCATTCGCCTACAGTCAATATACTGTTCCCCCTTTCTATCTAGAAGGGTAGTAACCAGGTAATACATGTAAGATGCAAATGCAAATGAGCGCACCAAGTGTGTGTGGAATTTTTGAAAATGAAGGAAAGGACCGAACAACACACATCACATCCTGTTTATTCATTCACATACATGGCAATAAATAAGACATGAAATAAAAATGTGAACCAAGGTCCACCTACAAAAGAAAAATGCAAAGAGTTAGTAACTTTTCGAAAAACCCAATGCAAGATAAAATAGATGGTAAAAGCATGATTGTAGGCAATGAATGCAAGTGATGACACTTATTTAAAATCATTTTGAAAAATACGAATTTGTTTTGGAAACTTGAAAAATTCGAAGAGTGGATAAAATTAGACAAGGTGACGGGAGATTCTGGGTGAGTGAAGGGTGAAGAGACATGTTAATGGCCTAACTCTCTAAGTGTCCCCAGTGGAGTCACTAGTTGTCGTGCCCCGGTTTTTGGGTGTCCAATGTCCTTTCGATTCGGAGACCCTAAAGCACAGAACTCTGTCACTAGAACTAGTCCTCCTAGAAGGACAAGTGCGACTAAGTTTGAAAATTGATTTGACTAAGGGCTTTTTAGAAAAATAGGAGTCGCCACCTAACTTGATAAAGGTGAGTTAGGGCACCTAAAACTAAGCATTAATCCGAAGATTAAACTTAGAGTTTTTGAAAAGGTTTTTTTTGAAAACCCCCTCAAAAGAGGGTTTTTAAGAAAATAGGTTATTTGGCAACCTTTGGAAATGTTTAAGCCCTTTTTGAAATAACTCCATTCTGGTCTTTTGAAAACAGAAATCTAAGGTTTGGGGTTTGGTTACGTGTAGGAAAGATATCCTAAGATCATCACCTTACCCCGCCCTTTTGGTACCTACATGTCTAATCACCCTTAGTTCACTCACTAGAATAACCGGTTACCATTGTCCACTTAATATCCACTTTAGAACTTTGAAAAAAGGATTTAGTCATCACTTTTTGGATGAATGATGCATGATGCAAGTTTTGGAAGAAGTTTGAAAACAATGGAGGTTTTGGAAGAGTTTGGAATAGAAACTTTGAATTGATTGGAATTTTTGAAAAAGGGATTGGGGTTGAAATAAAAGTTATGACCGCACCATTTTAGGTTGCCTACGTATCTCATTTGGCGAGAATCAGGTCATTCGTAGTTTGGGCAAGAGCCCGATGAAAGATAGGCGCATTAGGGCCCTTGGAAGGTTTGAAGACACTTTGGGTCTTTGAAAGAGCTCAAGACACTTTGAGGTCTGTTGATAAGTTTAAGACACTTTGAAGACTCTTAGTGGTCTTTGGATAAGTTTAAGACACTTTGAGGTCTTTGGAAGGGTTTAAGACACTTTGAGGTCTTTGAAAAAGTTTAAGATACTTTGAGGTCTTTGGATAAGTTTAAGACACTTAGAGGTCTATAGAAAGGTTTAAGACACTTTGAGGTCTTTAGAAGTTGAAGACTCTTTGTGGTCTTGAAAGTTTTGACTTGAAATTGGAAGTGAAGTGTTTTGAAAATGCTTTTGGATTGACTTTAAGGGAGTTTTGAAACAAATGCTTTGACATGACTCAAAAGAATCTTGAAAGTATTTTTGAAGTCTTGTTTTGAAAACCTAGGAGGCATGACTTTAGAATGTTTTGAGGAATTAGTTTTTGAAAGTGGTTTTTTGAAAATGGCTAAGTGTTTGAAATCCTAGTATGGACAACCTTAGAGGTTGATCTTGATTTATCACTTGTCCTTGGAATACCTAACCATGAGAGGGCTAGGAATAACTTAGGTTTGTGACACTTTGGAAACATCTTAGGAAAGGTCTTGAAGATGGAGTGTAGGAACATAAGAAGAGTATAAGGAGTTGGGTTTTTGAAATAATGGGGGTAGGAGGTTTTGGAAGAACAGGTTAGGAGGATAATTGGAAAATTTGAATGATCATTTGAAAAAGGGGTTCAAGAGTTGGAACCTTGAAGTGTATTAACCAAAATAGGGTTGGCCTAGGGTTGGTCAACTGGGGTCAAGTTAACCTAGGGTTAGGTAACTAAGGTCAAGTTAACCTATGGTTTGGTAACTAGGGTCAAGTTAACCTAGGGTTTGACAACTTGGGTCAAGTTAACCTAGGGTTTGGTAACTAGGGTCAAGTTAACTAGGGTTAGGTAACTAGGGTCAAGTTAACCTAGGGTTTGGCAACTAGGGCCAAGTTAACCTATGGTTAGATTGGGGGATGGTTTTGAAAGTCGTTTTGATGCATTCTTGGAAGGAGTTTTGAAATCAAAACATGATATGCAATGGACTTTGGTTGACAATCTTTATGAAGATCATTTCCATGAAAATTTTGACTCTAGCCAAGAGCATGGTTTATATGGTTAGTGATTGGAAACCATTCCAAGGAAGGTTTCCTTATGGCCATTATAACCAATATCTTGACAAGAGTATAAGGGGTCAAAATTCAACATAATGATGGTAATTTTTGGAGAATCATTTTTGATGCAAAGATGGAAAGAATGCATTTTTGAAATCATCTTTGAAGAAGGATTTTGAAAACCAGTTTTAAAGGGAACCACTCCATCAAGAGAGGGTTCATATGGCCAACAAAAGGGAGACCACTCAAGAGAAGGTTCCATGGGGCCATTCCAACCACTAAACTTGAGAGAATAGGAACCATAGAAATCAAATATCTTGAGCATCATTCTTAGGCGATCATAAAGAGAGAAGGGAACTATTCTAACAATTTAGGGCTCCTATGGCCAATATAAAGGGAGACCACTCAAGAGAGGGTTCCATGGAGCCATTTTAACCACTAAATTTGAGAGAATGGAAACCTTGAATATTAGAGAGTTTGAAAGCAACTTTCATGTAAGTCGAAATACAATGATGCAAAAGTATGAATTAGGGAGTTATGAGAGATTTTCTAAGGCATGACTCTTAAAGTCTTATCCTAAATTTAAAGGGGCCAACCCTTGGAACAATTTTTGAAGGACATGTAGAACTTGAAAATGTCATGAAATTAAGAGCAATGCAAGCATTGTGGGATATGACAATAAACATGAAATGAAGCCAAGCATACAAGACATGATCAAAATAATAATATGCAATGGGTCATGATTCACATACAAGGCTTTTAGGTTTCATTACATAAACAAGGGGCTCTTAGGCCATACCATCTTAAAGTAGGCTAGTGAGAGGTCCCCCTACACAGTGGCTCTCACTTGCTTTCCTCTAGGCATGATCTAGGAGCCCTCTTGGCTTAAGCATACAAGAAAGGGGGGTTGAAGATGGGGAGTAAGAGAATAGCCTAAGTAGGCTAGGAGGGAGAAGAGAAGAGTGGGGGAGAGCATAAATGTAAAAGGGATACCACCTTTTGCCTTAAACACTCTTGTAGTCTTCAATGGATGTCTTGATTGGATCTTGAGTGACTTCAAGAGGGCTTGAAAGTGTGTATGGGGCCTTGTACGTGGAGTGTATGGGCTTAGGAGGGGTGGAATTTAGCCTAAGTGTTGAAAGGGGAGAATATATATGGAGATTCGAGGTTTTGGAGTGATTTCAGCAGAGTTTCGTATCAATTTCAGACCTGGAATATGAAAGGGGGAAGGCCTCTATTTATAGGCAATCTGCAACAGACCTGGCACATGTGCTACATGCGCATGGCCAAAATTTGGCCGTGCGCATGTAGGACATGCGCAAGTACTGTTCCATTACCAGAATAACACGTGGCACCATGTGTACTGGTTAAATCCCGACCGTTGATCGAAATTCGGTCGATCTGATCAAAATTTAAGCGCATGTAGCATACGCTCCATCACCGGGAAGATTTGTCTAAACTTTGCCTCGATAATTGATTCAATCGGGAAGGTTCTAGGGGAATTGGTCGCACTCGGGATGTTCTCCTAATGCTTCCGATGAACTTTCATGTTGTCAAAAAGTTTAAATTATGTTTGGAGGTGGGTGATATCATCTCGAGAAGCGTGCCAAAAAGGACACTTTTGTGGAGCATCTGTGATACGCTCCGTGGGTGTTTGAAAGTGGCTGTTTTCATTTCGTACGATCGAGGCCTTCGTGAAGCGATCTATTCGATCGGACCGTACCGATGGAAAGTACTCTGGAAATACTTTCTGGAATTCCCAAATTTACGCATTTCTCAAGTTGTTTGACGGTGCGTTTTGATTAGGGAATTGAAGAAAAAGTCAACCTTGGCAGAGCGTTTGCGAGACGCTCCAAAGGTTGTTGAAAGTTATAGTTTGTACATCGTACAATAGAGGGCTTCAGGAAGTGATCCATTCGATCGAACCGTATCGACGAAAAGATCTATGGACGAGCTTTCGAGAATTTCTTGATTTATGCGTTTCTCAAGTCGGTTGACGGTGCGATATAATCAGGGAATCAGGAGAAAAGACAATTTCAGCAGAGCATCTGTGAGACGCTTCAGGGAACTTTTATCGAGTCATGTGAGCTTAGTGTCGTAGGGTGTTTCTTACGTTAAACAAAGGCGTGCGGTGAAATCCTTTGCTTGAAACCCCAAGGTCGGTGCTGTTTCGGGGCATTTTTGGCTTCTAGGGGCAAAACAGTCATTTTGACCGGAGTTGGTCAGAAATGGTCAGGAATGGTCTTGTATATTGTGTTAGGCGTGTAAGGCTGTTTAGGGATGATTTTGAGAGAGTTTGTCGCCATTCAACGGGGTTCGTGCCGTGCTGAGTCGTTCAAGGGGCAAAATGGTCATTTTGACCAGAGCGAGCCGGAATAGGACCGGATTTGGACCAAATGGCATGCGGGGGATGCCTAATGGTTTGAAAACATTGTGGGAGGATGGACTTATCGTTTTGAGGGATTTTAAACTTTCCCAAAACGTGCTTGGAGGCCCAAGGGGTAGGTTGGGTCATTTTTCACCGAGTCGGGCTAGCAGGCGCCGGTGTTGACCTAGGTGTTGGTTTTCGAGACCGCCTGGTCTTGGAAAACTACCTGTGCGGTGTTGGTCTCCAAAAACGCCCATTCTTGGAGAGCTAACTGTAGGGGTGGTGTTGGTTCCTGAGAACGCCTGGTTCCAGAAAACTACCTGGAAGTGTGGTGTTGGTCTCTGAGAACGCCCGGTCTTAGAGAACTACCAAATAACTGACATTCTACGTTGGCAGGCTAGCAGACACCAGAAGTGAACCGTCTGGAATTTGATGAGGTGTTGGTCCCCGAGATCGCTCGATCTCGGGAAGTTACCTGCATGGCATTGGTTTCCGGTACCGCCTGGTCCGGAAAACTGCCTGGAATAATGGTGCTTAAGGCTCCAGCGGATCCCTGTGGACCCGAGAAGCGACCAGTTAGTTGGATTGGAGATTAAGAGGCTCATTTTGAGCTTGCATGTGTTGTGATGTTGGAAACCGAATCCGGTCGGGCCAGAGATTGCCGAGCGGGCAAAAATGGGGTCCTTACAATTGGATTAAGTTGTTCATGGTTTATTGAGGAGGTCGAGGACATTGCCCCAGTCTTCATTACTTGAAAAGGTTGGATTAAGCTGTTTAAAGTTTTCACAGGAAGCTAGAATGATGTATGTTATATCCATGGATGGTTGCACAGATTATAAAGGAATATGAATAAATGAATGTACGAGTTTACACAGGGATTGAAATGAATGCATACCATACTTTTTGATGAATGCACAGGCTTATGCATAAAGGGAATTGCATGCATGTCATACTTTTTGATGAATACGTGAAGATGAAATTTTGGATGTATGTTATACGTTTTGATGAATGTATGAACATATATAGTTTGTACAAGAATTGAAATGAATGCATATCATACTTGTGGATGAATGTACAGGTATGGAATTGAATGCATGTCATACTTTTTGATTAATGCATGAACATAATTGAATTACACAGAAATTGAATGGATGTATAGGTTACACAAGTCATGAGTGCACAAGTACTGCATGAATACAAGTTATTCATGAAGAATTCTCTAAGATTGCCCCAAGGCCCATGTTCTCGGGATTCTGCTTCCTTTCCAGGATTCTGTCCCTTTGGTTTTGTCCCATTCTTATTGGGGCATGAAAACATGTGCACTATTCTCAGGGGATCTTGACTTTTTAGGTTGCTAGTTGTTATCTTATCCCTACTTTCTATGGAGTTGCTATTTGGAAATTTTTTGTCCTCACTTGGTTTTCTCCCTCAAATCTTTATATTCCAATATGGCTTGAGCGACAACTTGTCTGCCCTTTGCAAAGCAATAAACAGCTTGGCTCTCAATCTGAGAAGACTCTTTTTAGGACCGTAATGTAGGCCGGGTTTAGCAGTTGTAAGAAATGATGGGATATTTAGGCTTAAAGATTTTCTTTTAGAGGGTTGTTTAAACCAAAACCATTTGAACACACCTTAGAGGACGAGTTTGCCCCTGCATTCCTTGTTGTAATTTTTTTTAAATACTTGTCTTAGTATTAATTAGGCTTATTTGGACTAAGCAATTTTTCTTGATCAAAGAGGACTTTGATTTGGACCGTAGCGTAGGTTGGGTTAAGGGGTTTATGAATAAAGGGATATAAAGGCTCAAACATTATCACTTGTAGGGTTCCGAAAGACCCATAATCACCTTTGACAATTTAACTTCCATTTCCGTCTCCCTTCTTACCCTTTTTTTTTGGACTCTTTTTTTTTTTTTTCCTTCTGATGAGAACTCTTCATTGAAACTTGTTCCTATGTCGACTTTTAGAGTTGCCGACTTTTTCATTCCTATTTTGGGGTGACATTATCTTCTTTTGAAAGCCACCACTAATGCGATTTTTGTTTCTTTTTTTATTTTTACTTGTCATCTGCGGCTCTTCTCTACATCAAAAAACTTGCTGCTATCCTTGTTCTTAGAGATTTCGCTGATGTCGTATCTTCTTAGGAACCACCATCTTCCTTGCACTTATTAATTCTCCGTTATTGTTTTTGCCTTAACCCAATGTGGGCGGTGATTATTAGGTCGGTTATATTTTTACAAAGGGTGTGATCGGCACAAGTGGGCTTTGCGAGGGGATGTCTCCAACTGTATAGTAGTAGAATTGAGAGCCTCTCTTCATTTCAGATTAAATTGCTTAGTCCATAAAGCCTTTTTACAAAATTTAGATTCCTAATTAAATCCCTATACTTTCTATCGAATCAACCACCATGCGTTTGCCCTAATATGGGGGATGGATCTTGGTTTGGGGATATCTGCACAAAAATCACTTAAAGCTCTAGGGGGTTGAGCAAAGGGAAGTGTTTATTTCTTTTGGAACGATTGAACGATGGCTTCTGTTCATTTTGAGTGCTCGGCTATCCATTGCTTAGCTAGGATATCATTTAAGTGTCGCCTCTTTAATAAGCTCTGCATTTCTTTGTTGAGTCTATCTTCCTCCTCTCTTTCACTTTTTATCTTTCTCTTAAAGGTTTAAACCTCTGTTGAATGGGTTTCCCATGTTATCCCATCATTCAAGTCGAGTCGTTACAGATTGAGGAAGAATCCCTAAAATCAATCATTATCCATAAGAGTATGAGTCAAAGGGAATGAACTGGAGTCCTTCATTTCCATATAAAAAGGTTCTTTTTATTTTTATTTTTACATGTCATGACCTTAATTGAAAGCATAAGTACAAGACAGAAATAAGGACACGAAAAGTAAAAGATACGAAAGATAGTTGATGAATCTAGAAAACATCCCCTTTTTTCTATTTGAATTGATAACCCTCTCAGACAGGTTTCGAGATTACTCTAACCTTCTCCACGCTCCACTTGCCAGGTGCTTCGTTGGGTCATGCGGGGCGAATCGAGTTGTCGTCAGTGGCATTCACGGCGCCAGTGGTGATGGTGTAGTAATGAACCCCTTTTTTCTTTTCTTTTTCCACTTTAGATACAGTGCCCCAGCTACACCCCAGGACTTGCAGTTGCTTAACGTTATCCTTTCCTTTGTTAAGACTATCTGGACCAACCTCATTTCTCGTGATAAAATTAATAGTGTGATTCGATAATGGGCAGAGAGCGACAAGAGTTGGGTTGGCTTCTTGTGTGCCAATAACTTTTGAGTCAATTAAATCCTGAATTTTATGCCTCAGAAAGAAGCATTCCTTAGTGTCATGACCTTGGCCACCCGAATGATATTTGCAAGTTGCTGCTACATTGAAATTGGATGGTAAGGGATTGGGTAGAGGCCGAGAGGGTATAGCCGTCAAGTGTCCTGCTGCTAGGAGGCCATAATAAGCTGTGGTTTGTGTGCAAGCAAGCTTAGTAAAAACTCAGTTTCTCCAACTCGCTCTCTTAGGTCAAAAGACTATCTTAGGTGTATCAGGTTCTAGCATAATAATAGCTGAGTCAATGGCCTAATAATCAATAAGGTTTTGGATCATGCGCTTCAAAGTGGGACAATTTTTTGTGTCATGGCCAAGTGAGTTAGAATGATATTCACAAGACAAATTAGGATTATATGATTCGGGGGTCCGATTGAAGATTGGCGTGGGAGGTACTGAAACAAGATGGTTGGCTTAGCGAAGCCGTCAGTAGGTAGTGGTTAGAGAGTAAGCCACCGGGGTGTAATCCCGATCTTTTCCCTTGGTCCTTTTGGGGAAAACAATATGTTCTTTATGCGTTTGGACCTGGAGAGCCTTCGCTTGCTCATTGAGCATTATACTTGCATGGGATAGGAGCAAAGAGACCATTGTTTCTATTTTGGTCATCATATTCCCAAGTCCTCTTATTTCTTCCAGTAGCTGGGCCTGGCCTTGCTTAAGGGCCGAGCTTGGTGGCATATTGAATGGCTCCATGGATGCTATATGTTTTGAAATGAGCAACTACTTTTTGGGATGACAACCTATACGAGGAAGGTTTTTGCAGGCGTGGGCTTTGCCTTTTCTTTTTTTTTTTTTGTAAAACGAGGGAGGAAGTAAAGAGAGAGTGAAAAACAAGGAAAAAAAAAGGAAAGTTAGTCCCTTAATTTGAAAGTTTTATGCAATGAATGCCTTAGGGATGCCCCTGTCTTTTGAGGGGGACTAAGTATGATGCTTTGGCTTAAGTTTTGGAGATAGAGCCTTGCCCCTGTTATGAAATACTATACCTATACTTGTAGCCATTTATTTATACATTCATTCATTCAATAGAAATAACAACTTTGTTGAGATGAATTTCCTTTGTACACAGAATTTTTTTTTAAAAGTACATTGAAACGGGGAGAAGGAACATTTTTCTTAGGATTTTCACCTATCCTATCTATACATTTGGAATTCGAAACTACTCTTGAGCCTTTGGATTCACCTTCTTGGATGGAGGTCAGTCAGAGACCTTGATTTTAGATTGCCCCTTTGTCTTCTTGGCAGCCGCATCTCCGTGAGCGAAGAGGGATTAGGGACCCTCTTTATAAGATGACTTTGATGCATGCCATGAATCCTTAGGGTCTTTTGGTACCCTCAGGAGTTTTGGTTGGCTTGCTTTAAGCGAGAAGATCTTTGGGCCATTCTCTAGGGGGTAATTAGATGCATAGGGATGCAATGACTTGAGTTAATTTGAGAACTCTTATCTTGAAATGAAAATGGATGCATGAGCAGTTATGATGTGAAAAGATGTATAAATATCATAATGACAAGAAACAAGTAGCATAACAATAGGAATTAAACAAAATGTAAGAGAAAGTAAAGCGGTCGCCCTTTCCTCCTTGGTTTTGAAATTGATGCGTGTGTCTTAAGTCCAGTAGAGGTTCGGCTATGCATGGGGTGCCACATGAGCATGAGGTCGGGGTTTTACTAATGCTTCCTAAAGAGCTCGGTTCCCGAACCTTCAAACCTCGGGTGCCCACCCTTGAAAGGGAGAACTCCATCTTTGGTTGGTGGTTCGAGCGAGGGACCTATCAAGAGACCATAGGCTGAGAAACTGACACAACATCCACTCACAGTCAATATACTGTTCCCCCTTCCATTTGGAAGGGTAGTAATTAGGTAATTTATGCAAAATGCAAATGCAAGTGAACGCACCAAGTATGTGTGAAATTTTTGAAAATGAAGGAAATGACCCAACAACACACATTCCATCCTGGCATTCATCACATTCAAGGCAATCAATTATGACATAAAAAATTGAAACATGAACAAAGGTCCACCTATAAAAGAAAATGTAAGGAGTTAGTAACTTTTCGAAGAAATCAATGTAAGATAAAATGGATGGTCAATGTAAGAGCATAAATGTAAGCAATGAATGCAAGTGATGACACTTATTTGAAAACCATTTTGGAAAATAATGTTTGTTTTGGAAACTTAGAAATTTTTTGAAAAGTGGATAAAACTAGACAAAGTAACCGGAGATTTTGAGTGAGTGAAGAGTAAAGAGACATGATAATGGCCGAACCCTCTAAGTGTCCCTAGTGGAGTCGCTAGCTGTCACGCCCTGGTTTTTAACCAATCATTTTCAACTTAGGAAAAGCACAGTGCTCTCTCGTTAGAACTCATCCTTCTAGAAGGACGAGTGTGACTAGGTTTGAACTTGAAATAGATTTGATTAAGGGCTTTTGGAAAAAAGTTTGGAGTCACCACCTAACATAGGTAAAGATGTGTTAGGTCACCTAAAACTAAGTATAATCCGGAGATTAAACTTAGGGTTTTAGAAAAAGGTTTTGAAAAACTTCTTCAAGAGAGGGTTTTTAAGAAAATAGGTTGATGAGCAACCTTTGGAAAGTTTTAAGCCCCTTTTTTAAAAATAACTCCATTTGGTTTTTGAAAATAGAAATTCATGGTCTGGGGGTTATGTGTAGGGAAGATATCCTAAGATCATCACCCTACCTTGCCCATTCGGTACCTACATATCTAATTACCCTTAATTCACTCACTTGAATAGATGATTACTATTATCCACTTAATATCCACTTTAGAATTTTGAAAATGGGATTTGGTCACTTTTTGAATGAATGATGCATGATGCAAGTTTTGAAAAAAATGTTTGAAAACATAAAATTTTTGAAAGGATTCAAAGTAGAGATCTTGAATTGATAGAAAATTTTGAGAAGGGAATTTGGGTTGAAATAAGGGTTATGACTGCACCATTTTAGGTTGCCTACATCTCTCATTCGGCAAGAATCAGGTTATTCGTAGTTTGGGCAAGAACCCGATAGAAAATAGGCGCATTGAGGTCATTGGAAAGTTTGAAGACACTTTGAAGTATTTGGAAAAGAGAACTTGAGAGTTTAGAAAAATGCCTTTGAAATAGGACTTGGGATGTTTGAAATGTTTTTGAAGTTGGATTTGAAGACGGTTTTGAATGTTTTGGAAATTGACACGAGGACGTTTTGAAGTGTTTTTGAGACAACTCAAGGGAGCTTTGGAAAACTTTGTAATAATTCAAGAGAGTTTTAAAAATATTTTGAAGCCTTGTTTGAAGTGCTTTTTTAAACTTGTCTTCGAGAAGCTTTTGAAAGTAGCTTTGAATTCCTTATGGAAGGCATGTTTAGTGTTTCATTTACCTATGAGAGGTTATGTTGGGGACTAAATTTTTCATAACTTGGCTATAGTGTATATGTATAATATCAAAAAATTCTGATCTGATTAGCATAACCTAATCTACATGATTAGAATCATACTTTCGAGATCTCTCTAGTTTGATCTCGAATAACAAGTAACAGCAATAAGCATGAATCAACTTCTTGAACTCAACCTTCGAACTTCTACTGTATCCTTCATATTCATCTTACTCTAGAGAGAGTAGGCTCGCAGCTACTAGGGTTCTTTTTTCTCTCAAAACCGTGTATCTCTCAATTATGAGCAAGTGTCACCCTAACTGCCCTTAGAGTGCGTATATATAGAGGCTACAACAAGGACCATAGAATTAGTATAACTACGCCTTTCTATGTAAATAAAGATTCCTAATCCAATTAGAATTCATCCTTATTTACATAAATTATAATTTATACCACTAATGAATTATAATTGCATCCTTATCATACTAGGAATTATATTTCGAGCTCCATATTATTAAATGCTTATTTATCTTCCCACGTTAAGATTACAGATACTCGTCTATTAAATTAAGTTACTGACAATTAAATTTAATAGACTTATTTAATTCCTTGAAACCTTCCACTTAACTTATTTGATATGTTAGATTCATAATCCACCTGTAGGGTTTGACATAATCAAAACTTGTAAGCTTCCTCAAGAGGGTATCATCAGTCCCTATACTGGGACGTGGATTCTATTAATAATTAATATTCATCATATACGTAATGTTATTGTTCAACTCACTGAGTTTATTGACCCACAAAGAATCTCACTCTTCTGTGAATCAAAATAATAAATACTACATGCACATGTCTATTTATTATATTATGATTAAGAGCATAAGCACTCATAATAATAATGAGGTATTAATTGTTTTATATAGTCAGTATAAAAATAATTACCTCAACACGGTCTTGTTCAATACATACAAAGTGCACTAGTACAAGGAGTTGAAACTATACCGTTCTCCATAGTCAAGACAGACCTATTAAAACCTTGTGCTACAGTCCTATTGATAGTGTGCCCAGATTTATCTAAGACTGTGAACGATAAGCTTATATTCTATAAGAACCGATAATCTGATCTTTCATGTGTAAGCTGTTCTCTACACATCAAATCATCTACTATATAGAATAAGAGATACACATGCATAATCATTAAATAAATTAACTAATGTAAATATTGCTCATTCTCATTAAAATGGAATAACTAATTTATTAATAAATACTCTTGTCTTTTAGTATAAATCCCTAATAGGTTAGTCATTAAAGAACTAAACTCCTTTAGGATAATGAGTTTGAAAACAAATTTGGAAAAGGGGTAAGATACTTCCCATTGGTTTTTAAAGCTTTTGGGTTATAGAACCCTTCTTGAATGTCTCACTTACACTTGGACGAATCCCGACCATGGAAAGATTATGGTCGCTTCAAGAATGTGATGTTTGAAAATCATTTTTGAAAAGAGCTTTTGAAAACACTTAGGGTTTTGAAACCTTAATATGGACAATCTTGGAGGTTGTACTTAATGTATCACTTTCTCTTGGAATCCCTAACCATAAAGGGGTAAGGACACATTAGGGTTGTAAGTTCTTGAAAATATTTTGAAAATAGATTTTAAAAATTATTTAGTGTCTAGCTATTTTAGTTGAGACAAGTTTAAGAGAATTTCTTGGAGACATTTTCGAAGATAAAGTGTGGGAATATTTAAAACAGTCTTAGAGTTGATTTTTGAAATCTCAAGAGAGTATGATGTTTTTGGAAAGTATGTTATGAAGATAGTTTTTGAGTTGAAAGATTATTTGAAAAAAGGTCCTTGAATTGGAACCTTGAAGCTTACTAGCCTAAGTTGGATTGACCTAAGGTTGACTAACTCGGGTTAGGTTAACCTAGGATTGGCTAACTAGGGTTAGGTTAACTTAGGGTTAAGGTGACCTAGGGTTAACTAACTTAGGTTAGGTTAAACTAGGGTTGGATTGACCTAGGGTTAACTAACTTAGGTTAGGTTAACCTAGAGTTAAGGTGACCTCGGGTTAACTAACTAATGTTGGGTTAACATTAAGGTTTGGTTGACCAAAGGTTGGGCAACTAGGGTCAAGTTAACCTAGGGTTAGAAGGAGGTTTTGAAAGGTAGTTTTGAACTAGGGTTTAGACCTAGTGGTTTTCGAAAGCTGGTTTTGAACTAGGGTTTTAAGCCAGTGGTTTTGGAAAGGTAGTTTTAAGCATACACTTTGAAAATGGGTTTTGAAAACCGTTTTATGAAAACTACTCAAGTGAGTGTTGGGGTCCTATGATTGATATTTGAAAATCACTCAAGAGATGGTTGCCTTAGAACCATTTCACCCACAAACTCAAGAGAGCAAAACTTGTGAAAATCAGCATTGAATAGATAGTTTTAAAGACTTGAAAATTAAAGAAAATGATCTTTTGAAAATTGGTTTTGGAAAGGAGGTTTAAAGGTTGATGTGGTCTTGAATGTGTTTACAGAGTTTTGAAAGGGAGTTCAGTCAAAACGGAGATTACTGAGTAGGCAAAAATAGGGTGCTTACACTCTTTGCATTGAAAACTCCTTAGTGGCTAATCCATTCACAAGGATTGATACGTTTCTAAAAGCCAAACATTCTCCAATCCATTTTATCCATTTTTGCCCAAATCCCATCTTTGACATCATCTGTATCAAGAAAAACCAATTGACAATGTCATAGGCTCTCTGGAAGTAAAGTTTGAGGACAACCCCTTTCTTTTTACTCTTTTTCCAGTCATGAATGATTTCATTGGCAATTAACGCCCCATCAAGAATTTGCCTCCCAATTATAAAAGCTAACTGGCTTTCACTGATAATCTCCTTCATCACCTTTTTCAATATGTTAGCCATGGCTTTGGATAGAATTTTATACATAGATGACACTAAGCTAATAGGCATGTAGCTTGCCAAACTATCAGGGAGTTCCTTCTATGGAATAAGAACAATAAAAGAAGAGTTAGTCCCCTTCACAAGTTTAGCATTGGCTGAGAAGTCCTTCATAAACCCAATGACATCAATTGTGATCATTTTCTATAACTTTTTAATAAAGCTCAGCTTGAAGCCATTAGCCTTGGGGCCTTATTCCCATTACATGATTTAACTGCTTCCCAAATTTATTTTTCATCAAAATTTTCCTCCAAAGTAACTCTGCTTTCATTACTATGCTGCATTTTGAGGTTGTCTTCAAACACAGATCTGTTCTTCATAGATTCTATAAAATTTCCTTCAAAGAACTTAAAACTCTCTTCCTTTATCTAACTTGGCTCAACAATCACTATTCCATTACTTATCAGTTGACCAATGAAGTTCCTTTTTTGTCTTGTCTTTATTGATGTATGGAAGAAGTCAAAATTACTATCACCTTTTCATAACCGTAATAATATTGATCTCTGTCTTACATCATCCTCTTCCCTTAAATACATTTGACCTAGTTTGCCTTACAGATCTCTAACCAATTGGTGCTGTCCCTGGTGGGCCATTGTACCTTTACCTTGGAAGTATTGCTCCTTTAACACCATATTCACTAGAAAGTATGCAGATAGGTTACTCTACACATTAGCTAGAAAGTATTGCCCCTTTAACACCACACAATCATCTCACTGCTCTTTGTTTTTTTCTTCTTTTTAATAAACTTGCTCTTACAAAACCTGACATGTTAATGACATCGTTATATATTATATAACATTGCAATTATATATTACTTGTTTGAGAAAACTTGGACAAAATCAGAATTTCTAAGTTAGTTATTTCTAAAAAACAATAGTTTGTTAAAATGACCCAAAAAAAAAAGATATACATAAATAAACATAAATTTTCCCTCAGAAAGTTGTTTTTTAAGAACTTATCAAATTTTGTGTGATTTCGAGATGGTCACCATTAAACCCACTTGCCTTGCCCAAAACTCAATTTAATTTTTCCTCAATTTAATTTCTCCACAAAGGTCATGGCTATGTAATTAGGAGCTCATTCATGAATTAAAATTTCTCCACAATATGAACAACCTTTGCCAGCACATATAGTGGAAAATTTACTTTGTCCACGTTCCATACATATATTTATAGAATCTTGATCTTGTTAAAAAATTATTAATTATGTGATAATGCAAAAATCTATTAGATTGTAAGGATAAGGTTTTACACTAAATGAATTGGCAAATAGTCAATGTTAGAATATGCAAATCCATACTCTGTTGTTTCACAATTATATCACATGGCCCTATCCCTGAGCAATTTACTAACCTATATAATTATGTGGTTCATAGCCCTATATAAGAACCGGGCATGCATAAAGTAGTTAGGAGGCACATGGCTTGCAATGACTAGTCATATCCTTCACATGTGACTAATATGACCAACTGACATCCATAGCCAAGCCTAATCAATGTCATTTCTAATTCATGAGCTCTAGTGGTTCATAGGTCACAATTATATCACTCGGTCCTATATAAGGAGCAGGTCACAGATGGGGCTTGGCCATTATAATACAACTCAAACATGAAATACAATGTGAGTGATATTTTTTAGGCAACGAGTATTCATTGGGTAGAGTATGATGAATGTGAGTATCCTTTGGACCCTAATAAACGCTACTCGTGTAACACCGTCAACATAATGTACAATGAGTATCAATATCGTATTAAAGAAGCATTGATTTTGGTAGACCTTCGTTAAGGCGTGCACATTCTAGTCTCCCATCAGAGGCCAAGAATATGTCAATTAATACTCATGAGTTACAATTGGCGCTACACTATTTCCGTGAAGAAGTTAATAGAATGACAAAGCATTAGCAATGATAGTCATTTTTTTAGTCCGCAAATGAGAATAAAACAGATGGATTTACAGGTGAATGGGCAATATATATCCACGCTAGTAATAACAAGAAATATCAATCAAAGATAAAGATGTCAGATGAAGCAAATGTTTAAGACATGGGCTTTGCATTGTATTAGTAGTGGATATGTTTCTATTTGTACTTTGTATTGTAGTTCAATACAATGATGTAATTCGTATTGTAGTTCAATGCAATGATTGCTAATAATATGGCGATCAACTTCCCATTACTAAATTCATCGTTAGAAATGGAAATAACAAATACATAGCACACCTAGTTGAGTACATAAACTGATTCAATACTAAATAAACATAGAAAATAGGAAATAATAGACACAATGAACACACCCAAACTCTCAATCCTCATTCAACATTTTATAGTCAGATATGTATTTTTCATTGTTTAAAGCCTTGGTGCATTCTTTTTTTGTCAATTGTCTCTTGCTAGCCTCTGCCATCTTGGTGGCAAGTTGGAGCATGAAGTATTGGCATTGCCGTATAAGCATTCTGTTGCTCTCACTTTTTATTCTTGCTACTGCTTCTTCGTATACCTCTATATTCCTCCTTGGCATTGTTTGAGACCAATGTTGAGAGATTCCGAGCCCCAGGTTCTGTAGATTAGTGACTAATCCGCGCTGTTCCTCAACCCTAATCACCCACTATTGGCATAAACCAGCATAGTAGTCTTTAGGGCTCGAGTATTTTTCTCTCCAATAGTCATCGTGAAATGGAGGTAGCAACCACATTTGACAGTGTTACCAACTAGTCAAATTGTATGGTCCTCTTCATGCTATTGTCTGTAGGCAACAAGAGATATGAATGAAGTCGTATTTGTGATCCAACCAGCTTTGAAAATGACTCTTATTTATAGATGGACTAGGTATTGGTTTATATTATAATACTCTTACATTTAACATGTTTATATTCATGCATTTATAGATGGACTACGAATTATTACTTTACAATATATAGTATATTTTATTAATATGTTATGATACATGTCAATTGCAGGTCATATGGATCCAGCTCTTCCAGGGCCCATCGATGGCTACATGCTGACATTACAGACCAATCATCGATCGTCCAGGTATGGGCACAAGGGGTATGCATAAGGTTAACATTTTTCATATAAATGCATTTATTTTATAGGCATTTAGATGGTTTTTGATAAATAGTACATTTTCACACAAGGTATGGATCTTCTCACGGGTGACATGCGGTGAAAAGATTACATGATGTAGAGTTAGACCTACATATCTTGTATTACATCCTATGTGCTAGATTTTATGGTGTCTATCGACTTGGGAATTAAGGTCTGTTTGGACCATCACTTGATCACTACTTTGGTGGAGCGTTGGCAGTAGGAGAGACACACATTCCATTTGCCTATCGGGAGGGGGGGGCATCATTGTTGATTCCATACCTTGCTTTTGATGTTAACAAAACATTGTGTCAAGAATCTAATGATTCTATTTAGTGTACAACCTATATTATGCCTTAATCTCTATGACTTAAAGCTGGATATAATGAAGATATTGAAGATCTTGTGTGCTGAAAGCTTATCAAGCAATTTTAAAAGTTATTAAGCATGATGAATGATTGATGAAGAACCTTACAATAAGTTTATATTCATAATCTTATCTCGAAGAGATTGAAGGTGCTCAAGATGAGGAAAACCTCTTTAAAGATGATCTACACAAGACATAGAAGCTTTCTTTGAAGATTTTGGATCAATGGAAGAAGATATGTTGATTGAAAAACCCTATAAGTAATTAAAATTGGATTGATTTCATCTCAAAGAGATTGAAGGTGTTCTTGATGATCAACATACTTTGAAGAAGTCTTTCCAAGTTTTAAAAGCTATATTTTGATGATTCTTGAAGAGCTTGAAGACTTTGGAGAAGTGTGAAAAAGATTTGCAAGAGTTAAAGTTACTGGGCAAAAAGAATCAACCTATGGATGACATATTGAAACAATGGCAACTGACCAAAGCCTGCCCATAAAAAGGGTTGACCCCCCCAGCTTAGGAGTCGACACATTGGTCTAGAATTCAAAGTTTTAAAGAAAGGTCCACAAAGGGTCGACTCCTTATTTTTTAAGAGTTGACACATTTGGATAGAGCCTTATAGAAGTTTGGTGACAATAAAAAAAAGGTCAACTCTATTTCTCAGGGGTTGACACTTTTAGACAGAGGGTTGAGTACTCTGGCACCAAAACAAAAAGGGTTGACTCCTTCAGAAAAAAAGGTCAGCACATTGACTGCAACAGCTAGTTTTTTGAACATTCTGATGACGCATTTTTACATTTAATGCACTTCCAATCACAACCAACTGCTAGAATCAATGCAAGGCTATATATACAAGATCTTCACAGCAGCTATACACAATAATACAAGATTATAAGTGTTGAATCTGAAGATCAAAGCTGAAATTCTTGAGCCTAACTGCCATATTTATTTTGCTAAGTGATTAGGGTTATTGTTGAGCTTACACCTGCTTATCTACTCTTGTTGAGAGTTACCCATTGCATAAATCTCATTTATGTCACTTGGGTAGGTTTGTAAACCTATGAGTTTGAGTGTTCTTGACAAAAATACTTATAAGTTTAAGTGAAGCTTGGACAAAATCATTTGGGTCTTTGAGAGCGTGGGAAGAGCTCATGTAAAAAGTGAGCTAGGCAGTTGGACAACTAGCACCTAATGTGTAAAGGAGTTTTTGTAAAGTGGAATACTTTCAAGGGGATCTTAAGGGTGAGGACGTAGGTCACACATTATGGTTAAACCTCAGTTAATCTTGGTGTTCATTGTGCTCTGTTTTCTTTCCTTGCACTTTATCACCTACTTTCATTGTTCATACTTTGCTAAGTTATTGTTCCATTACTTAATTAATTTTTAATTACATTATTTGCATTTACTTTGAGAAACCCAATTCACCCCCCCTTGGGTTGCATATTCGAACTAACAATTGGTATCAGAGCTAGTGCTCCATTTTAAAGGTTTAACATCCTTAGAGTTGATCCATGACAACCATGATTGGAAGCTCTCTAGGTGAGGGTCAATCTACCAATAGACCTCCTATGTTCAATGGGACTAACTACAATTATTGAAGAATAGAATGAGGACATATATCCAATCTGTTGACTATGAATTATGGAGAATTATTATGAATGGTCCTAAGACTCCTACCAAAATTATTGAAAGAATAGAAATCCCCAAACTTGAAAGTGAGTGGGGTGAAAATGACTTGAAACTTTTACAATCTAATGCTAAAGCCATGAAGATCTTAAATTGTGCCTTAGACTCACATGAATTCAATAGAATCTCCACTTGTAAATCTACCAAGGTGATTTGAGATAGACTTGAAGTGACTCATGAAGGGACCAATCAGGTTAAAAAGTCCAAGATTAACATTCATGTGCATAGTTATGAATTATTAAGAATGAAATCTGATGAGTCTATTACTGACTCCATTCACTGATATTATTAATAGTTTAAAGTCTCTTGGGAAAGTGTATCCTAACAGTGAATAGGTGAGAAAGATCCTAAGATCTTTACTAAAGAATTGGGAAGCCAAGGCGACAGCTATGCAAGAAGCTAAAGATCTCAACACTTTGCTACTTGAAAAGCTTTATGGCTCTCTTATAACCTATGAGATGACCTAAAAAAAATGCTCAAGAATAAGAAGATAAGAGGAAGAAATCTATTGCATTCAAATCTACTACTCCAGAAGATGAATCTAGAAATGAAGATGAAAATGAAAAAGAAAATGGAAAGGCAGAAACCTGAAGCAAGGAAGTTCAAGAAATTCATGAGGAGAAAGTGGAAAGACAAAAAGAAGCCTAAAGTAAAGGGAGAATCTAACAACAAGGATTTAACCATCATATGCTTTGAATGCAAGAAGCCAAAACATATGAAAGCTAAATGTCCTATGTTAAAGAAGAAAGGAAAGATAAGCAAAGGCAAAATAGCTCTAGCTACCACTTGGAGTGAAGAAGAGGGATCAAGCTCAGATGAGGAAGTTGAACCTCAAGAGGTTGTAAACCTATGTCTTATGACACAAGAAGAAGAAACAAAGGTATCACCATCTAAACCATCTAATTTTTCATTTGATGACTTAGAAAATGTTTTTGATTATTTACTGTTAAATTTAAAAGCTGGGCATCAAAAACACTATTCTCAAAAAGATAGTTTCCACTCTCACAAAGAAAAATTACGATTTACAATATGTCAATGAAGTTTTGAAAAAGGAAAATTATGTTTTAAAAGAAAAGGTAAAGGATTTAGAAGAATCTCTTGCAAAATGTGTTGAAAGGAAATAGAAGTTAGATACTATTCTTGAAGATGCTCTCTTGAAAAAGCTAGAATTGGACACAACCCTTTCAAAAAGAAAATTTTTTTCCAAAATAAGTTTGAGACTCCTATAAGAAAATCACAGATTACATGCTTTTATTGCCAAAAGGGAGGACACCTAACTAACCAATATTTTCTTATGCAAAAATCACATGCTGCCAAGAAGGCATGAGTTCCTAAAAAAAACATTGAAGACAAACCCCTATAGACCCAAGATGGTTAGGGTACCAAAAGTCAAAGCTTGAGTTGTTCTTTTTATAGGTATGTCTTTAAGCAAAGTCCAATAAGGGTTATTGGCACTTGGATAGTGGATGTTCAAGGCACACGACTGGTGATGACACTCAATTCACATCTCTCACACTAAAAGATGGAGGCTTGGTTGCTTTTGAAGATAATGATAAATGCAAAATCATTCATATAGGTAGTGTTGGTAAAGATTTTTCAACCTCTATTGAGAATGTTTTACTTGTTAAAGGTTTTAAGCATAATCTCTAGAGTATTAGCCAATTGTGTGACTAAGGTTTTTAAGTTGTTTTTTGAATCTTCAAAATGCATTGTGGTGAATAACAATGATAACAAGAGCAAATTGACTGGTTATAGATATGGCAATATTTATATTTTTTTTATCTAAATGATTTATCTTATTACAAAATAAAAAGTCTTGCAACTATGTATAGTGAAGGTAGTTGGTTGAGTCATAGAAGTTTTAGTCATACAAATATGAGTATTCTTTCAAAGATTTTCAAAAATGATTTGGTAAATGGACTTCCCAAACTGAAATTTGAAAAAGACAAGGTTTGTGATGCTTATCAATTGGGGAAGCAAACAAAAGTTTCTTTTAAATAAAAAAAAAAATGATTTCTATATCTAGGCTACTTCAACTATTGCATATGAATTTGTTTAGTCTAACTAGAACTTTTAGTTTGTAAGGTAAGCAATATGCTCTATTCATTGTTGATGATTACTCAAGATTCACATGGACATTCTTTTTTACTCACAATGATGGAACAATTGTTTTCGTCACAAATTTTTACAAAAACTTTTAAAATGAAAAAGATTTTACAATGACAACAATTACAACTGAACACGGTGGTGAGTTTGATTACAATCCTTTTAAAAAATATTGTGATGAAAATAGTTTTGAACGTAATTTTTCAGCTCCAAGGACACCTCAATAGAATGGGGTGTTGAGAGAAAGAATAGGACCTTGAAAGAAATGGGAAGATCTCTACTTTGTGAAAATAATTTGCCAAAATACTTTTGGGTAGAGGCTGCTAACATGGCATGCTATGTTTTAAATAAAGTTTTGTTTAAAAAATTTTTGAACAAAACCCCATATAAGCTTTGGAAAGGGAGAAAATTAAATGTTTCATACTTTAAAGCTTTTGGATGCAAGTGTTTTGTTTTAAATAAAAACAAAGATCACTTTGGAAAGTTTGATGTAAAATCTGATAAGCTGTTTTTCTTGGCTACTCTACACATAGCAACGCCAATATAATTTTTAATAAAAGAATATTGGTTGTTGAGGAATCTGTGCATGTTACCTTTGATGAACTAAATTCTTTGCCTAGAAGTGTTGTGAGTGATAATGTAGAGGATGTGGACCAAAACTTGGACAATCTTACCATTAATCGAAATTCAAGTGAAGCCTCACAAAAAGAGAAGGATAAACAAGTCATTCCTTCAAATCAACAAGATGAGAATCAATGGCTACCAAAGGAGTGGAAGTTTGTTCACAATCATCCATAAGATCAAGTCTTAGGTGATCCATCATAAGGGGTAAGGACAAGATTCTCTCGTAGAAATATTTGTAATCATCTTGTAGTCTTATCTCACATTAAACCAAAATCTTTTCAAGAAGCTGAAAATGATGAGTATTGGATTTTGGCCATGCAAGAATAGTTGAACCAATATGAAAGGAATGAGATTTGGAACCTTGTATCTACTACCTAGACTTGAAGATCATCTAGTTATTAGAACAAAATGAGTTTTTAGAAATAAAACGAATGAATCTGGAACTGTGGTCAGAAATAATGCTAGACTAGTGGCTCAAGGCTATAGTCAATTAGGAGGAATTGATTTTGATGAGACCTATGCACCTGTTGCTAGATTAAAGGCAATTAGAATGTTGCTTGCATTTTCATGTTTTAAAAATTTCACGTTTTATCAAATGGATGTGAAAAGTGCATTTTTGAATGGTTTTATTTCTGAAGAGGCTTATGTGGAACAACCTCCTGGTTTTGAAAATTCAAAATTTCCAAATCATGTTTTCAAACTTACAAAATCACTTTATGGTTTCAAGGAAGCCCCAAGGGCTTGGTATGAAAGGTTGAGCAAATTTTTTTATTGAAAATGATTTTTCAGGAGAAAAAGTTGATACTATGCTTTTTTTTTATTTTATTTTATCAAGATTAAAGATCATGACATGCTTATTGTGCAAATCTATATTGATGACATTATATTTGGTTCTACTAATGAGAAACTTTACAAGAAATTTGCTAAGTGTATGCATGATGAGTTTAAAATGAGCATGATGGGAGAACTCAATTACTTCCTTGATCTTCAAATCAAACAATCAAAGAAAGAGATCTTCATTAACCAAGCTAAATACATCAAAGATCTACTCAAAAAGTTTAGAATGTAAGAAGCAAAGCTATTGTGCACTACCATAAATACTTCAACAAAGTTGGATAGTGATGAAAAAGGTATTTTTGTGGATACCAAATTATATAGAAGTATGATTGGCTTATTACTTTATTTGACTACAAGTAGGCCTGATATTATATTTAGTATTTGCTTATATGCTAGATTTCAATCTAATCCTAAAAAATCACATGTTATTGTTGTAAAGAGTATTTTTAAATATCTTACGCACACTCCCAACCAAGGGCTGGTAGCAAAGTAGACAGAAAAGCACTAGTGGCTCTTTTCAATTTCTTGGTAATATGTTTGTTTCATGGTTTAGCAAGAAACAAAACTCAGTTGTACTTTCCACTGCAGAGGCTGAGTACATTGCAGCTGCAAGCTATTGTGCTCAAGTCCTTTAAATCAAACACCAACTAGATGACTTTGGACTCACTTTTGATCATATTCCTATTAGGTGTGATAACACAAGTGCCACCAATTTGACCAAGAACCCTATTCAACACTCTCGCACAAAACACATTGAAATTAAACACCATTTCATTTGAGATCATATGTAAAGAGGTAATATTAAACTTGATTTTGTGAGCACTGAACATTAATTAGCTGATATCTTTACAAAACTATTAAGTGAAGATAGATTTTGCATGATTATCAGAGAATTGGGGATGATCAATCCATTTTCTTGATTATATGTATTGACTTGTGTATTTGAATCATTAAAATTTGATTACATGCTTATATGCTTCACACGTCATTTGAAAGCCATTTCTACATTTCATAAGAAAATGAGTCGACCCTTGGCTTCAGAGAGTCGACCCTGGATTTCTAGAAATGGCTTCTGATGACTTTTGTTGAAAAGAGTTGATCCCTCATGCTTTATGAGTCAACCCATTTTAACAGAAAGCATGGAATAGTTACGGGTAGAAAAAGAGTCGACTCCCCAAAGGCAGGAGTTGACCCATTTGCACACGTGCTTAGACGGCTACTTAAACTTTTGTTTTGCCTTAAATCAATTAGTTTCACTCTCTCTCAATCAACCGTCATCCCAACTGCCAAATCTTTTGAAAATTTATCATCCAACCTCTATAAATCCTAGATTTGAACCACCAAGATCATTCCCCATCTGCCCATAACTTCCATTTCAACCTCCAATGGCTCTTAAAACCGCTAAATTGAAGAAGAGAAAGCAAATCCTAGTGGAGTCGACTTCCAAATCTAAAGGAGGTAAGAAAAGGAAAGACAAAAGAAAGCCTTCTAGGGCTTCAAAGAAGAGGAAAAGGATGCAGATTGTAGAGGAGGAATAGGACTTCCTTGAGGACGACATTTACTTTGAGAAGAAATCCATAAAAGAAAGGTATGAACAAGATTATTCTTCTAGAGTTATTTTAAATAGAAGATGGATTGATTATGCATTCTTTGCTAGAGAAAAGTTTACTTTTGAGGCCAGATTAGAGAAACTTAAATGGAAACCTATGACCATGTTAAAGGATGATGTATACCCTGAGTTGGTTGGATATTTCTACGCCCATGCCAAAAAGGAGATCGTTAGTGTAAATGTTAGTAGTTATGTCAAGGGTGTTTCTATTAATCTTACTAAGGAGGTAATATGTCAAATTTTGGGTACAAGTGATGGTGGAGAAATTGGAAAGAAAAACATTGATAGATGTGCAACCCTCATTATTCTCTTGGGGAAGGAAATCACTAATGATAGTCTCCAACCCATTGCCAATGAACTTCCATTAGAGTTGAGACTTGTCCATCACTTTGTATGCCATATTTTTATTCCTGGCTAATTATATCCTAAACCACATCATTAAAGCCACTAAGACCAAAGTTAGTTTGCCTTATGGCATTTTCTTAACCTAGGTCTTTAAACACTTCAAGGTTGACTTGGTGAATGAGGATCATAAAACACCCAATCCAAATTTTGCTGAGTACAATTAGAAAACACTGTCTAGGATGAGTTATTTTTTTTATCCACAAACCAAGAAGTGGACTCCTAAAAAAGAAAAGAGTGCTGGCAAAAGTACAATCCCAAGAGGTAGAACTTTTGAGAAAGGGGAATCCTCTAGAACTCAAAGGGAACTTTTTTCTATAGATATTGTGCCCAATAGCAGTTTTGTGCAGACGGAAGTCTTAATGAACATGATAAAAGAAATGAAGAAATATCAAGAAGAGATGTTCAACAAACTTGATAAGAAAATTGATAACGGAGTAATGAGGCTGGTACAAACTGAGAAAAAGGTGAGAGAAATGAGTAAAACCTTTGTAACTGGGGCAAACAAGCTAAAAGAAGAAATCTCCAATGATATTTCTATCTTGCTTGAGCACATTGAAAAATACATCAAGAAAATTGTTAAAGAGGAGTATAAACCCCTCTACCCTGAAGCAGCAAAGTTGGTAGAGAAGGACTCTAGCACTAATGAGAGAGATGAATCTACTAAAAAAGACAACACCTCTCCTTATCTATATCAGCCATCACCTGCAGAACAATCTCATCCTTCCAACCAAACCACTCCAAAGCCATTAGCAAGCTCTCACAAGTATGGTTGGAGGCAAAAGAATCCAACCTCCAATTTCACCAACACTGCTGATGACCTTGTTGCCCACTCCCAAACCCTATCTCCCAAAGCCAAATGAGCATGCTTGCGTTTGCATTGTCTGAACAATATTTTTAAATAGAATGGTGTCATTCTTTAAGACAATAAATTGTAATATTTTGTGGATGTTGTTTTAACTTTTGTAGATGCTTATGTATTATAATTGCTCTGTTTTGGTATTGGCTTGATTACTATCCTTAAAATACTTTTTTTCATGTGTTAAGATTTTTTTTGTTATTGTGGCTGTCTTTAAATTCTATATATAATGCTTTTAGATAATTAACAAAAAGGGGGAGAAGCATTTATGAAAAGTATATGAACACTCTACAAGAGGCAAAAGTAGGGCAGGTATATGAAGGGAGAAGATGTTGAATCGCATAAGAAAGGGTGAGAAGACTTTATTAAAAAAGTCTCCATATGATCACATTGTTTATTATGTCATGAACCTATCTTTCTTGTTTTATATATCTTGGTCTGAACCATTATTGCTTTGAACCTGAGAATGCATTGAGTAATAAGAAAGGAGGAGCAAGTCTTACCATATTTTGAAATATCATTATGCTCTGAATCTTTGTCTTTGCTCTGAACACTGAAAAAACAATGATGCATTAAGTACAAAAGAAAAGGGGGGCTAGTATTACCATGCTCTAAACCTTTAGTTTTTGCTCTAAACCTTGAAAAGCAATGATGCATTAAGTACAAAAAATAAATGGATAGCAGGTAACATTCTATGAGTTGAATCTTTTAATATTGCATATTGTTGATTATTAGATGTTGAGTTCATTTTTCATATTGATTAATGTTTTGTCATCACTAAAAAGAAGGAGATTGTTGACTCTCTACCTTAATTTTGATGATAACAAAACATAGTGTTAAGGATCTAATAATTCTACTTAGCGTGCAACCTATATTCTACCTTAATCTCTATGACTTGAAGCTGGATATAATGAAGATATTGAAGATCTTGTGTGTTGAAAGCTTATCAAGCAATGTTAAAAGTTGTTGAGTATGGTGGATGATTGATGAAGAACCTTATAATAAGTTTATATTCATAATCTTATCTCAAAGAGATTGAATAAGCTTAAGATGAGGAAAACCTTTTTGAAGATGATCTACGCAAGACATAGAAGCTTTCTTTGAAAATGTTGAGGACATTTTAGATCAATAAAACAAGATATATTGATTGAAGAACCCTACAAGTAATCAAAATTAGATTGATTTCATCTCGAAGAGATTAAATGTGTTTTTGATGATTAACATACTTTGAAGAAGTCTTTTCAAGCCTTGGAATCTATATTTGGATGATTCTTGAAGAGCTTAAAGACTTTGGAGAAGTTTGAAGAAGACATGCAAAGGTTAAAGTCACTAAGCAAAAGAATCGACCCATAGAACCCAAGGGTTGACACATTAAGAGAGTGGCAACGAACCAGAGTCCGCCTAGAAAAGGGCTGACCCCTCCAGCTCAAGAGTTGATACATTAGTCCATAATGCAAGGTCTTGAAGAAGGTCTAAAAAAGGTCAACTCCTTATTTCTCAATAGCTAACACACTTGGACAGAGCCTTGTTAAAATTTGGTGAAAATAAAAAAAGGTCGACTCCTGTTTCTCAGGGGTTGACACTTCTGCACAGAGGATTGAGGACGTTGGCACCATAACAAAAAGGGTAGACTCCTTTAGAAAAAGGGCCGACACATTAACTACAATAACTTATTTTTTTAATGCTCTGACAGCGCGTTTTTGCATTTAATGCACTCCTAACCACCACCAACGGCTATAATCAATGCAAGGCTATATATAAAAGATCCCCACAATATCTATACACAACAATACAAGATTATAAGTGTTGAATCTAAAGATCAAAGCTAAATTCCTGAGGCCTAACTGCCGTATCTATTTTGCTTAGTGATTGGGGTTATTGGTAAGCTTAAACCTACTTATCTACTCTTGTTAAGAGTTACCCATTGTATAAACCTCATTTGTTTTACTTGAGTGGGTTTGTAAACCTGTGAGTTTGAGTGTTCTTGGCAAAAACACTTTTAAGTTTGAATGAAGCTTAGATAAAATCACTTGGATCATTGAGAGCTTGGGAAGAGCTCTTGTAAAAAGTGAGTTAGGCACTTGGACAATTAGCACCTGTTGTGTAAAGAATTTTTGCATAGTGGAAGGATTTCAAGAGGATCTTGAGGATGAGGACGTAGTTCACACGTTATGGCTGAATCTCGATAAATTGAAGAATCTAGTGCTAAATTACAATGAAAATGAAGAATTATAAGGAAATCTAAGGTTTCTCTCTCTAAAACTCCCCTTACAACTCTCTAAAAATGCATAAATGCAAGCTAGCTCCCCACTTTTTAGCCAAAGCTGCCTTAAATAGCTAAAAATAAAATAGGGCGTTAGGCATTCGAATGCCCTAAGGAGACGTTCAAACGTCTTCATGAACCGTTCGAACTGCCGTCGAATGATCACTATTCACAACTAACGGCCATTATTCACCCATTCAAGCGGTCACTATTCACTTGTTCTAACGATCACTATTCACATCATCTTTCACTTTTGTCCGAATTGCTCCAAATTAACCTCAAAATCTACACAAAGAAAAATAAACTTAGTTAATACTAAAATCTAACTAAAGAGGCATATAAACTCCTAAACTAAGGCTAACAAAGCACAAATTAAGATGTTGTAATTACACTTTTAGAGTGCAATCACGATTGTAAGCATTTTTGCTTGCTTAGCAATCTCCAGCCCGATCGGACTCACATTCAAACTGACACAAACACATTCAAGCCCATACCGACTTTCCAGACTCAATCTAGTCAATCAATCACTATGTGAGCTCCGTTAGGCCTTATAGAGTAAAAAATAACCAAAATGCCCTTAGGGTACTGCTTAGTCCAATTCCAGTTGGCACGTCTTTCTGAAGATGGTAAATCCTTATTTCAACCTCAATTCCAATTCCAGTTCTAGTTCCAATCCAGTCAATCAATTAACCCTTGGATGCAATTGTGAAGACTAACGAAGAATCTTCAAGGTTCAATGGAGGTAACATGTGTTTAATTGATTCATCTTCTAAGCCCTTTAATTCTTAGCAATTAATGCTTGGTTACTTAAGAAAACCTAGATTCTTGACTAAATTTGTTAACTTTTATGCACAATCTTCGAATTGGTATAGGGATTGCACAAATCGATGGAATGGATCTAGGGTTTTTCAACTGAATTCAATTATAAGGTTAATTGCTATTGAATTCAAGATTTTATAGTCTAAATATTTGAAATCAAAGATCTTTAGAGTGATCATTGATTTGCATAATAAATCTCTATATTGAACAATTGTTGAGATTGGTTGATTGGATCAATTGGGTCCAAGCTCTTTTATCTTAGTAGTTAAATTGTTTTAATACTACTTTAGTTTAGCCAACCTAACCTTTCAAAATCAAGTATTTTTTTGTTTTACCTTTTTAATAAGTAATTTCACTTGGGAGTTGCAAATCTTGGGAGAAATGGATGTGAGTTGAAGCCTATAGCTTATATTGAGCTTGATTTTTGAGAGAATCGATATTCAGACTCACCAGATTTAAACTACATCTTTAACCAAATCTTGCCATTATACATTGCACATATTTGGAGCGAGTCAAGTTTTGGTGCCGTTATCGGGGATCAAAAGCATTGGCGAGCAACTAAGCACCTTAGGAAGCTCGACAATTGGTTGATTGCTTCTCCACTAACATTTACTACAATAGAGTGATCTTCGGCTAAGGCCGTGGGTAACTTCGTTCCACCCTTTATATGGTAGCATGATAGGTTTTTCTTTTTGATTTTTCTTTTTTATTTTAGGATTGTTTTGCTTGATTAGTGTAAAATTTTTCATTATATTGAGAATTCAATCGGTGGATAGCAATTGGTGGATAAACTTTTGTGCTATATGCTTATTAGTGGTATTGTTTTTATATAAGGAGATTGGAGGCTTGGTTGGATTGAAATTGAAATTGCTTGAATTGATAAAAAAATTTATGTGGAGATTGGTGGGTTTAGAAGGAAATTGGTAGTTGTGGATTGTGAATTGACTTGTTGAGGCACGGATTGCTAATTTGTTTGTACATTATATAAAAAATTTTGTATTCATGACTCAACCAGTAGGCACCCAAGAGTGAAGCCCAATAACCATTCCCCTATGCTTGGTAGCTCATTTTCTCACACATCATCTCTGCACATTAATATAGGCACAATGGAATACTCTTCTCCAGAGTTTGAGAATGAAGGTAATGGGAGCATCTATGATTATGGTGGTGCGAAAGCACCTCCTCGTCGGTCTCTTAGAGATTATATTCAAGCTCATGAGAGTATAATGCAAACAACATCTTCCTAGTCTCTTAGAGATTGCATTTGAGCTAATGGCCAATGGGATCCTTTATTAACTTACAATCTGGGGTGGTGTGATCAACTCAGCCTTGTTAGAGGACACGATGGAACTTTTTCACCTCAGACCCACTTGAACACTATCAACCATCATCACTAATTTATCACTACCAATAGTATATTATATATTCATCTCCACCCAATGAGTCTCTTGGGGAGGATCCCCAACTAGTATCTCTAGAACAGACAATAAGCATACGAGCCGATGTAAAAAGTCAAATGAGCTTACTATTGGAAGCCTTGAATGTGTAAGAGATAACCACCAACCAAATAAGCTTAAGTGAAACCCATCATGATTTTAACCCTAATCATGAGCAAGTCCATCCCCATCGAGCAAGTTCATCCCATCACTAACCTTAGGAATAAGAACATCATCAATCAAACTATCATTCCCCAAGAGTGTGCATCTAGGAAAGAAGCTCTTAAGGTGAGTAAGGAAATTCTTGAAGATGACAATAGGGATGAATAAGGAAATTCTTGAAGATGACAATAGGGATGAATGACTTGAGAGAGAGGAGTCCGAGATTGAGGACTCCAAGCAAGAAGGGAGTGAGGATGGGGGGGGAAGAAAAGAATAAGGAAAATGGTATGATGGGACTAGTGAGAGAAAAGAGGAGTCAAAGAAAGTCAAAAGTGAGAAGGATCATATAACAGACCCTCTAGAGAGAACCCTTACCCTTGGTGAGGATTTTGGTCTTTTAGATGTTAGGTATATGCAAGTAAAAGAGGATGTTGATGGTCTAGAAGTCATTTTAACCATGTCTATGGGTAATGAGATCCTTATCTTTAAGCCTCTAACACCTAGTCTTAGTATACCAGAATATTTGGAGCATCATGCCCTAACATTAGAACCGAATATCCTTCACATTAGCGAACAACTAGAGAAAGGGAGAATAAAGAGGTTCATGGAATGAATTTGATGGGCACCTTTGTGGTAAACCAATTTACCTACTCTACCTTCTATGATCCTTTTGACCCTTGTGTGATTCAAAGTTATATCTTTGAATTCAACAAAGGTGTTGAGATTGTCTATTATTATGCTTGTTTGAACTCTTTACAAGTTTCAATAATGGATGTATAGAATGATGGAAAATTTCCATTTAGTAGTATAAGGTGATTCCCTCTTTTGTGTTTGTGTAGGAGTAGGAGTAGTTTAGATAGTTTTTGCTCTTGTGTTGTAAGTATTTAGTTGAGTGTTTATATAGTTTGTAGACCTAATTGGGGGGGTGTTTCGACACCCGATTCTTCCCTCTTTCTTGTGTTCCTTAGTTTTTTTTTTTTTGCTTTGTGTTCATACATTGAGGACATTGTATCATTTTAGTTTTGGGGGGGGGGGGGGGGGGGGTGGAAATTTTTTTATGAATTTATTGTCTATATATTTTGTGTTTTACTTCAAATCTTTGTATGGCCAATTTATTAATCTCAGGTGTTGCATTCATAACTATCTTTTGATCACTTGAGATCTTCAGTGATGGTTTGAGTACCTTATGGTTCTAGTATCTTGGTTTATGTCTTTAGTACATTTTGCCATGTTCCTTATTATTGAACTTTTATTATTCTTGATGGATATATTGAGGACTATTCTTTAGAAACCATATCTATATTTGTGAAATGCAATATTAGATTAGGGGATGCTTAGTGTTATGTATTTATTGCAACTTGAGCTTGATTGATGATTTACCCTTTAATTTTAATGCATTGTGAGATTGCATCATGAACACATAACTAGAGGGGATTGCACTATTGTGCACAACATGTCATATAACATCATGTGTTGCTACCTTGTGCATTCTCATCTCTACATGAGTAGAGATTTTACCTTGTAAGCTTTAGAGCTATTTACACTTTTCAGAGTGTATATATTTACTCAAGGTTAAATTGTTCATCTTTCATTCTTTCACGAGCTTCATTATGGTTGTTTTTTATTCATATGTTAGATATTGATTGAAGATGTTGACACTTATATTCTTTCGAGTTCTTATTTTATGTACTTCAGATATGATTCTAGGCCATCATTTCACTTTTTGAGCCACCGATTTTCTTTGAGTTTTCATTCCCTTTGTACCCATTTTGACCATGTTTGTATATGATCTTTGCTAAAGTGAATCATTGTTGAAATATTCCGTATGATTGGGAAACATAAGTACTTTCACTTGTGAGAAGTTCGTTTGTAAAGTGACAAGGAAATAGTGATAGCGTTCGTAATGTGAAAAAAGGAAAAGAGAAAAGTTAGCAAAGGAACTAAAAGTAAGGGAAGTACAACAAGAAGAAAAAAAAAGAGAGAGAGAATAAAGAGGTTAGATGTTTAAAAAGAAAAGAGCAAAATCAAATGAAAAGGGGAAATTGGAAGTATGTATTAATTGATCATTACATGCCTTGATCACACATATTTTGAGCCTTTTATCCTTTCTTTTTTCTTACCTTATACCTCTTGGTCAAGCTATAACCTTAGAAACTCCTATTTGATCCGAAGTGTTTATGTGGTTGGAGAATTCATTAGAGTATAAGTCATTCTTTGTCAATTACTTTGATTGGTTCTTAACTATGGATATCTTTCATAAAACTATGTTAAATCGGATACATTTTCATTCTTTTAGTTTTTGTAATTGGATTGCTTTTTTGTGTTTCCATACATTTACTCTTACTTTAAGGTTTCCATTGTAAGTACCTTGTGCTTATTTTTTTGTGAGTGTATGACTGGTGAAGATTTGAATTAAGGCTTAAAGGATATGATTGTGTGAGTGTGTTACACTTGTGTTATATGCACTATTTCATCACACACTCAGTTGAACTTTTTTATGTTGCTTTATGATTTAATCTTGTTTGTATTAGGAGATAGGGTGAATCGAGAATTAGCTTGAACAAGTCTATGCATGCCCTATTTGTCTTCATGAATATTTGATTGCAAGCCACATATAGATATTTGTGGGTACTATCACTGAAAACTCTCATGAGACATCACTCATCCACTAAGGGTAACCTAGGGCTTAAAGGCTTAGTGCATAAGCTAAATGCATCCGTGACTCCTACGAAAGTGAAGATTATCTCTCTTGTTTTTAGTATTTTACTAGGGACTAGCAACAAGCAAGTTAGGGGGTGTGATTGCACTCTAAAAGTGCAATTACAACATCTTAATTAGTGATTTGTTAGCCTTCGTTTAGAAGTTTATGTACTTCTTTAGTTAGATTTTAGTATTAACTAAGTTTATTTTGCTTTGTATAGGTTTTAAACTTAATTTGGAGCAATTCGGACGTAATTTAGACAAAATTGAAAAATGTTGTGAATAATGACCGTTCGAACGGGTGAATAATGACCGTTTGCGGTGAATAGCAACCGTTCAAACAGGCAAATAGTGACCGTTAGCAGCAATAATGACTGTTTGAATGGATGAATAGTGACTGTTAGTAATGAATAATGATCATTCGATGGCCATTCAAACAGTACACGAAGGCGTTTGATCACTCTGCAAACTTCAGAGGCTATTTTAGCGTTTAAGTTAGGATCCATAGGCATTCAAACGCCTCCTTAGGGTGTTCAGATGCCTGACGGAGCCCTATTTTATTTCAAATATTTAAGGCATCTTTGGCCGATAATTAGGGAGCTAGCTTTTATTTTTGCATTTTTAAAGAGTTGTAAGGGTAGTTTTGGGGAGAAAAACCTAGATTTCTTTACAATTCTTCATTTCTATTGTAATCTAGCATTAGATTCTTCAATTTCAATGCATTTTGTCTTCAATTCTTCTTTATATCTTCAATTCATCTTGTTTTCACCATAGTAATGAGTAGCTAAGCTTGTACTTGAACGCAATTGTGAAGACCAACCAAGGATCTTCAAGGGCTCAATAGAGATAACATGAGTTTCATTGATTCATATTCTAATCCCTTCAATTCGTAGTAATTAATACTTGGTTACTTAAGAAAACCTAAATTCTTGACTAAGTTTAGTAATATCTATACACAATTTTTGGATTGGTATAGAGATTGCACAAATTGATAGTATGAATATAGGGTTCTTCAATTGAATTCAATTACAAGGTTAATTTCTAATGAATTCAAGATTCTATAGTCTAAATCTTCCAAATCAAGGATCCATGGAGTAATCATTGATTTGCGTAATAAATCTCTCTATTAAACATTTGTTGAAATTAGTTGGTATTGGGTCCAAGCTCTTTTATCTTAGTAGTTTGTTTTAATATTGCATTAGTTTAGCCAAACTAACTTTTCAAAATCAAGTATTTTTGGTTTTACCTTTTTAAGAAATAATTTTAGTTGGGCTGTTGCAAATCTTGAGAGAAATGGATGTGAGTTGAATCCTATAGCTTATACTGAATTTTATCTTTGAGAGAATCGATATCCGAACTCATCGAATTTAAACTACATCATTAACCGAATCTTACGGTTATACATTGCACATATATAGAGCGAGTCACATCGTTATTGCAAAACATCTTAAAACCACACCACCAATCTGACAACTAGGCCCACAATGCATTAATTTTCATTTGGATAGAACGCATCTACAAGCCCACCTTACATCGAAATTAAGAATTTTGGGGACAAAATTCATTAATTTTAAACAGAGAGATTGTAAATGTGACACTTCAAATCCATCACCAACCCCATTAATTTCTTTATTTCAATCTTCAAAATCACTTTGTTTTATTATAAATACTACTTTAGTCCCTTCAATTGAGCTAGAAATAGCATCTTAGGGGTGTTTGATAACACTTTCAGTTTTCAATTTTTGTTTATATTGTCAATTTTTTATTTAAAATAAAATAGCATTTTATGCATACACATGAGTTATGATATACATATATATATATATATAGAAAAACGTTTACAAGAAAAAAAAAGTGTAGAATGATGTGGCTAAATTATTGGCCAATCAGTTTAAATAATGAACACATCAATATAGTCTCTAATTACAAAACTACCATCACCTTATTTTAGTGGACAATTTTGTATATATGTATCCATCATTATGTAGCATTACTCTTTTATATGTGAAATATTCTATTCTTCAAGAATAATTGTATAGAAAATCTCACTACAATAATATGGCATTGACATTTTTGTAATCAAGAGCATAATGATTGATGTTTTGCTTTAAAGTGGATGACACCCATTCACAACCCTTTATTTATATTAATATAACCAAACACATTTCAAGATATCACCTTTTGCAAAACATAAAACCAAAGAAGACATCTGGCCTATAAATATCAACATAATAATATGGTAAACCAACACCAACCTCAGCTAGCATTTTCCTCAGCTCTCTCTTTCTATCTCTCTCTCAAACACACACAGTCTTAGCCAGAGATGGGACATAAGCAGGTTAGCCACAAGGGTTATTCCATGGTTAAGCAAGCAAAACGAACATGAAAGGCCATCTCCCTTTATCAAAATTGGATGAAGTTGGTCTTGTAGATCATGAACCTATAATTTACTTCTACAAACCTCCATAAGATTGCCTTACACCATCTAACAAAATTATCAATACTCTTAGAGATTCATTGAGCCAAGCATTGGTGCATTTTTATCCATTAGCTTGTCGTTTGCACTCGATCGGTGGAAGCCATATGGAGATTGAGTGTGTTAAAGCCACGTGAGTTCTCTATCCCAATTGATAAAGAACTCATGTGGCTTTAACATCCCCCCTCAAACTCAAATAGGAAAAACAGAGAGCTACTTGAATTTAGAGAATATATGAGAGATGCCAAAGGGACGCTGGAGGATGGCCAGAGGGATGATGAATGTTGGTTGAATGTTGGCCGGAGGGATGCCGTAGGATGGCTAGAGAGACACCGGAGGTCAGTCGAAGGATGGCAAGAGAGACGCCGAAGGATGGCTTGAAGGACACCACAAGATGGCCAGAGAAACATCGGAGGACGGCCATAGGATGGCAGAGGCATATCAATTACAGTAGAAGGAGAAGACGAGGCAACAGTCACAATAAAAGGAGAAGACGGGCAGCTGTCGTAACAGTAGAAAGGGAAACAAGGACAGCAATGGCAACAATAGAAGGGGAAAAAGGGGCAATAGTAGCAGTAGAGAAAGGAGAGCATTAGTAATCGTAGAAAGGGAAGTAAGGGCAATAGTAGCAGCAGAAAAAGGAGTGAAAGAAATCAGGTTGGCCAGAGGATGGCCGGAGGGATGCCAGAGCAAGAGAAATAACAGAAAAAGGTAGAGCTAATGGAAATAGAGACCAGAATCAGATTCAGAAGGCCCGAATTAGTCAGGAACCAGACAAAAACGGCCGAAGGACGGCTGGAGAGACGCTGGAGGGAGGAGCAGGATCAATGGGTGCATTAGAAGAAGATGGCAGAGAAAGATCACACAAGGAAGAGCCAGTAGGATTAGTAGACGGGGACTCCGCAGGATAGACTGTAACAGGAGGTGCAACAGATATAGTAGTAACATCAGCATCCTCAGGAAAGATGTCGTAGATTGCCAAAAAGTCACTGAAAGTTGGCCAGAAGTCAGTTAGAAAGTCACTGGAAGTTAGCTGGAGGTCGCCAGAAGTTGGTTGAAAGTCGCTGAAAAATTGCCCAGAAGTCACTGGAAGTCGGCCGAAAGCTGGTCAAAGAGTCGCCAGAAGTTGGCCTAAAAATCACTGGAAGTTGGCCGAAGGGGGTCGGAAGCTGCTAGAAGTTGGTTGGAAAGTCACCGAATGTTGGTGGGAGGTCGCCAGAAGTTGGCTAGTAAGTCGCCAGAAGTTGGCTAGTAAGTCACCAGAAGTTGGCCGGAGGTCGCGGAAAGTCGCAAGAAGTTAGCCGAAAAGTTGTCGAAAGGTGGCCAGAGAACGGCCAGAAAGACATCGGAGGACGACCAGAAGTTGGTCAGAAAGTCATCGGAAGGTGGCCAAAGAAGAGGGAGAGAACCTTATGAGTTCTAATGTGAAAGATCTCTCAAAGGGCAACAACATAGCATACTTTCCTTTGACTCTGATACCATGTTAGAAAAGACATGACTAATGTGTAATGACAATGCATTATAAATAGATGCTTAACCTATGTAATTAAGCTCACTACTTTATTTACCTATTCACTTACTACTTCAATCTTCTCTCTTGGCACTTTTTCCTTTGATAAATCCGGATAAAAAAAACACAGGCTTTGAAAACAGCGTGAAACGTTCATATTAGTGTGAAACGCCATGAAAAAGATCGTAGTAGTATAAAACGCCAAGAGAAAACAGTGAGATGTGAGAATGTAGAAGTAGCAATCAAAGAAAACCTCTATGTTTGGAATCTTATCTTTCATCAATGCCTACATCCACAAAAGAAAGTCAAATAAGTGCAGTGATAAGGTTATTTATATATTTTTTTTCCTCTGAAATCTATCATAACTTAGTGATCCTAGAGATAACATCAATATTTTGAATCTTATCTTTCGTACTTCCCCACAAGATGAGTATGAGTCATATGGAAATGCTCATCTTAAATCTTTGGTTTCAAATTTTCTCTTTTTCTTTTGGTTAAATACAAACATCAAAGAAGGAATACTAAATTGAAAAATAAAAATAAGAAGCAACAACCAAAATCTTCAACTTTGATCCTGAATTGGAATTATGGCTAAAATAATATTCCCAAGTGCACTGCGTTTTTTGGGCATACAATAAAAGAAGTTTGCAAGAGTTAAAAACTGAATCCAATAGCCAAAAAACTGACATCAAAAGCCATATTGTGCTCGATAGTTCAAACAAGAAACTTTGCAATCAAAAAGGCAAAAAAAAAAAAAAGGGTTGATGAAGAGCTTTGAAATATTGTTTTCTCTTTTTATTGGCAAAGAAATGATTGACATACAAGATTTGGCAAGTAAAAGGTTGTGGAAGAGTAATTAGGACTAGGTCCGCTTGGCCACTTTGACGCCATATGGAAATACAAAAATAATGAAATACATGTACAAAATAACTAAAGAAAAGGGACAAATAGTTTACATGGTTCGGACATGATGGCCTGCATGATTGCATCCATAAGATAAAGTTGACAGTACTAGTTTATAATATTAATTCTCTGTGCCCTTAGTGTGCTTCTTTCTCTATCTCTTCTATAATATTATTGCCAATTAATTAATTACTTTCAAATATCTTCATAATATCACAAAATGTGGGTTAGGCTTAGACACTATTTTAATAGACATCGTTATAGCAAAACATCTTCCAACCACACCACAAATCTGACAACTAGCTGACAAGCCCAGAATGCAATAATTTCATTAATTTTCATTTGGATAGAAGGCATCTACAAGCTCACCTTACTTGGAAGTGGCAAATCTTGGGGACAAAATGCATTAATTTTCATCAAAGAGATTGTAAATGTGACACTTCAGACCCATGACCTACCCCCTTAATTTCTTCATTTCTATACTTCAAAATCACCTTAATTTTCTTATAAATAGGCGAGTTAGACTAGTTTATTCCCTCCAGTTGAGCAAAATTAGAAACAGTATCTTAGGGTGTTTGATAACACTTTCAGTTCCCAAATTTTTTTTATATTATCAATTTTTTATTTAAAATAAAATAGCATTTCATGCATACATATGAGTTATGGTGTGTATGTATATATAGAAAAAAATTTATAAGAAAAAAGATGTAGAATGATGTAGCTAAATTATTAGCCAGTTACTTTAAAGAAAGAACCCATCAATATATAGTCTCTAATTACAAACTGTCATCGCCTTATTTTAGTGGACAATTATGTACATATGTATCCATCATTATGTAGCATTACTCTGTTATATGTGAAAAATTCTGTTCTTGAAGAAAAATTGTATAAAAAAATCTCACTAGAATAATATGGCTGTGATATTCATTCACGACCCTTTATGTGTACTAATATTACCTAACCACAAATGTAACTTGACACACGGACCAAGACCCCAAATAGCCCATGCTATTACACGTCTTAATTTTTTTAAAAGAACCAATCTCTTAACATGTTAAAATGGAGTGAAGGTATATATGCATGCACACACACAAAGACTCATCTCATGTGGGATGAGTTCCAAGTCCAACGCAAGCGTCGAACACTAATATGGGCCAAAGCCCGAACCCCCTATGACAGCCCACTGACCTCAGCTGGTAAAGAGGCTGATAAGTTGATTTTTTACTAATCAATTTAATATCTTTAGCATCTTATATGTTAGTTCTTTAGGATCTTTTATTAGATTTTTACTTGTTTTTATTCATATTTTGCAGATTAGAAAGATCAAGGTGATTATGCAAATTCATGAAATTTAGCTGGAAGAATCGATCAAAACATCGTGGAGGAGTGCTTGAACTCATTATATGTTTTTAAGTCGATAGGAGACACAAAAGAGGATGATTTAAGGAGAGCTAAGACCTTGACTTGGTGTTAATTTGAGCTTGGAAGTTAAAGTGAAGAAATTGTGAAGTTATGATAGCTAGAGCCAACTCCTATTCTAAAGGAGGTGACTCCTGGTGAAAGTGAGCTAAAAATAGCACCTCTGTTCAAAAGAATCGACCCATGGTTCAGCAGAGTCGCCTCCTTGATTGCTAGAATGAAAGTGAACTTTCTGTTAAGAAGAGTAGACACTTTAAACTCAGAGATCACCTCCTTGTCACAGTAAAAAATCTGGAGAAAAATCAGGGGATGAAGATTTGACGTGGTTACAGTATTTTGGCCATAACATTCAACTTAGATATTGGATTGAAACAATTCTTACGGCATTGGAAAGAAGACTTAAAGCTCTATAACTTTTATTTCACGAGAAATTTCATGAATCGAATTCAATCATGGTCAAAAATGGACCACAAGTTGACAAAAATATGAAACCCACGAATTTAGCAATATTTCTTTCCTACTTGTAATAGGTTTCCTTTTTCTTCAAGACTCTTGGACTCTTAGAATATAAATAGGAGAGAAAAAGGATAGAAGGGGGAGCCGACATGAAGAGATCGAAGGAGGGAGATCGATAGAGAATAGCGAACATCAAAAGGAGAAGGGAGCCGAGTTCCTGAGTTTTTCATTCTTCCGATTCCTCTTCAATTTCTTGATGTCAAACTCTTTGATTATGTTTTTATTCGGTTTTATTATGAACTAATTTTCAATTTTCTAGGGCTATGATGTAGCCTAACTATGACTATGTGAATCTTTTCTTTCATTGGATTAAACTAGTAGTTGTTTCATATTGTTAAGTGTAAGCACTCCATTTTTGCCCGCTCGGCAATCTCCGGCCTGACGGGGCTAAGTTTTCCAAAATCACAACACAATTAAGCTCAAGATGAGCCTTTCAATCTCCAATCCAACAAACTGATTACTTCTCAGGTCCATAAGGATCCGCTGAAGCCTTAAGCGCCATTATTCCTGGCAGTTTTTCGGATCTAGCGGTCCCGAAAAACAACGCCATCTAGGTAGCTTCCCGGGATCGGGCGATCTCAGGGACCAACACCTCATCAAATTCTAGGCGATCCACTTCTGGCACTTGCTAGCCCGCCAATGTAGAATGTCCGTCATTTGGTAGCTCTCCGAGATCGGGCGTTCCCGGAGACCAACACCACCCTTCCAGGTAACTTTCTAGGACTAGACGTTCGTAGGTACCAACACCACCCCTACAGGTAGCTCTCTAAGAACGGGCGTTCTTGGAGACCAACACAACATAGGTAATTTTTCGAGACCGGGCGGTCTCGGAAACCAACACCTAGGTTAACACCGGCGCCTGCTAACCCGACTCGGTGAAAAATGACCAAACCTGCCCCTTGGGCCTCCAAGCACATTTTGGGAAAGTTCAAAATCCCTCAAAATGATAAGTCCATCCTTCCACAATGTTGTCAAACCATCAGGCGTCCCCGCACGCCATTTGGTCCAAAACCGGTCCTATTCCAGCTCACTCTGGTCAAAATGACCGTTTTGCCCCTGAACACCTCAGCACGGCACAAATCTCGCTGAACGGTAAAAGACTTTCTCAAAACCATCCCTGAATAACCCTACACGCTTAACACAATATACTAGACTATTTCTAACCATTTCCAGCCAACTCCGGTCCAAATGACCGTTTTGCCTCTAGAAGCCCAAAAATGCCCCGAAACAGCACCGGCCTTGGGATTTCGAGCGAAGGGTTTCACCACACGCCTTTGTTTAACCCAAGGAACACCCTACGACACTAAACTCACACAACTTGATAACAGTTCCCTGCAGTGTCTCGTAGATGCTCCGCCTGAATTGTCTTTTCCCTCGATTCTCTAGTTATAACGCATCGTCAACCGACTTGAGAAGTGCGTAAATTAGGAAATTCTCGAAAGCTCGTCTATAGATCTTTCCATCGATACAGCTTGATTGAATAGACCGTTTCTCGAAGCCCTCCATCGTACGGTGAGAAAACTATAACTTTCAGTAACCCCTAGAGCGTCTCAAAGACGCTCCGCCAAGGTTGACTTTTTCTCCAATTCCCGAATCAAAACACGCCGTCAAACGACTTGAGAAATGCGTAAATTTGGGAATTCCTGAAAGTATTTCCAGAGTACTTTCCATCGGTACGATCCGATCGAATAGATCGTTTCTCAAAGCCCTTGATCACACGAAACGAAAACAGCTACTTTCAAACACTCACAGAGCGTATCACAAACGCTCTGCAAAAGTGTCCTTTTTGGCACACTTCCCAAGACGATATCACTCACCTCCAAACATAATTCAAACTTTTTGACAACATGAAAGTTCATCGGAAGTAGTAGGAGAACATCCTGAGTGCAACCGATTCTCCCGAAACCTTCCCGATTGACTCAATTATCGAGGCAAAATTTGGACGAACTTTCCCGGTGATGGAGCGTATGCTACATGCGCTTAAATTTTGATCAGATCGACCGACTTTCGATCAACGGTTGAGATTTAACCAGTACACAAGGTGCCACGTATTATTCTGGCAATGGAACAGTACCTGCGCATATCCTACATGCGCAAGGCCTGTTCCAGATTGCTTATAAATAGAGGCCTCCCCCCTTGCATATTCCAGGTCTGAAATTGATACTAAACTCTGTTGAAATCACTTCAGAAACTCGAATCTCTATATATATTCTTCCCCTCCAACACTTAGGCTAGATTCTATCCCCCTTAAGCCTATACATTCCATATACAATGCCTCATACACACTTATACACTCCACTCTAGCCTCTCAAACTTTCTTGAAGTCACTCAACCTCCAATCAAGACATCCATTGAAGACTACAAATGTATTGAAGGCAAAATGTGGTATCTCTTTTACATTTATGCTCTCCCCCACTCTTCTCTTCTCCCTCCTAGCCTACTTAGGCTATTCTTTATTTTAATCCCCATCTTCAACCCCCCTTTCTTGCATGTTTGAGCCAAGAGGGCTCTTAGATCATGCCTAGAGGAAAGCAAGTGAGAGCCACCGTGTAGGGGGACCTCTCACTAGCCTACTTTAAGATGGTATGGCCTAAGAGCCCCTTGTTTATATGGTGTAGCCTAAAAGCCTTGTATGTGAATCATGACCCCTTGAATATTGCTATTTTGATCATGTCATGTGTTCTTAGCTTCATTTTATGGTTATTATCATGCTCCACAATGCTTGCATTACTTTTAAATTTTATGACATTTCCAAGTTCTGCATGTCCTTCAAAAATTGTTCCAAGATTTGGCCCCTTGAAGTTTAGGATGAGACCTTAGGGTCATGCCTTAAAAAAATCTCTCACTACCCACTAATTCACACTTTTGCATCATTGCATTTCAACTTGCACAAAAGTTGCTTTCAAACTCCCTAATTTTTAAGGTTTCCATTCTCTCAAGTTTAGTGTTTGGAATGGCCCCATGGAATCCTCTCTTGAGTGGTCTCCCTTTTGTTGGCCATATGAACCCTCTCTTGATGGAATGTTCCCCTTGAAAAATGATTTTCAAAATCCTTCTCAAAAGATGATTTTCAAAAATACATTCTCTCCAACTTTGTATCAAAAATGATTTTCCAAAAATTGTCATCATTATGTTGATTTTTGAAACCCCCACTCTTGCCAAGATAAGGGTTATGATGTTCATAAGGAAACCTTCCTTGGAATGGTCTCCAATCACCAACCATGTAAACCATGCTCTTGGCTAGAGTCAAAATTTTCATGAAAATGATCTTCAAAAGGGTTGTCCACCAAAGTCCATTGCATGGCATGTTTTGTCCTTCAAAATTCTCTCCGAAAATGCATTAAACCAATTTTCAAAACCAACTTCCAATCCAATCCTAGGTTAACTTGACCCTAGTTGTCCAATCCTAGGTTAACTAGACCTTAGTTACCTAACCCTAGGTTAACTTGACCCTAGTTGTCCAACCCTAGTTACCTAACCCTAGGTTAACTTGACCCTAGTTGTCCAACCCTAGGTTTATTAGACCCTAGTTACCTAACCCTAGGTTAACTTGACCCTAGTTGTTCAACCCTAGGTTAACTTGACCTTATTTCACTCACCTTAGGTTAACCCTACCCTAGTTAATTAACCATAGATCATCTTAACCTTAGGTTAACCTAACCCAAGTTAGTTAACCTTAGGTCACTCCTAACCCTAGGCTAATCCAACCTAGGTTAATACACTTCAAGATTCCAACTCTTGAACCCTTTTCTAAATGATCATTCAAATTTTCAAACTATTCTCATAGCTTGTTTTTCCAAAACCTCATACTCTCTTGATTTAAAAAAAAAAAAAAAAAACAACTCCATAAACTCTTCAAATGCTCTTACATTCCCTCTTCAAGACCTTTCCAAAAATGTTTTTAAAGAGTCACAAACTTAAGGTGTCCCTAACCCCCTCATGGTTAGGGATTCCAAGGACAAGTGATAAATCAAGAACAATCTCTAAGGTTGTCCATATTAGGATTCCAAACTCTTAGCCATTTTCAAAAGCCACTTTCAAAAACTAATTCATCAAAACATTCTAAAGTCATGCCTCCTAGGATTTCAAAACAAGAGTTCAAAAATGCTTTCAAGTTCTCTTGAGTCATGCTAAAGCATTTTTTTCAAAACTCCCTTAAAGTCACTCCAAAAGCATTTTCAAAACACTTCACTTCCAATTTCAAGTCAAAACTTCCAAGACCACAAAGAGTCTTCAACTTCCAAAGACCTCAAAGTGTCTTAAACTTTTCCAAAGACCTCAAAGTGTTTAAACTTTCCCAAAGACCCCAAAGTGTCTTTAAGATTTCCAACGGCCCTAATGCGCCTATTCCCCATCGAGCTCTTGCCCGAACTACGAATGACTTGATTCTCGCCAAATGAGATACGTAGGCAACCAAAAATGGTGAGGTCATAACTTTTATTTCAACCCCAATCCCTTTTTCAAAAATTCCAATCAATTCAAAGTTTCTATTCCAAACTCTTTCAAAACCTCTGTTATTTTCAAAATTTTTTCAAAAACTTGCATCATGCATCATCCATCCGAAAAGTGATGACTAAACCCCGTTTTCAAAAATTCTAAAGTGGATATAAAGTGGACCATGGTAACCGATTATTCTAGTGAATGAACCAAGGGTGATTAGACATGTAGGTACCGAAAGGGCGGGGTAGGATGATGATCTTAGGATATCTTCTCTACACGTATCCAACCCCCGAACCTTAGATTTCTGTTTTCGAAAGACCAAAATGGAGTTATTTTCAAAAAAGGGCTTAAACATTTCAAAAGGTTGCCAAACAACTTATTTTCTTAAAAACCCTTTCTTGAGGGAGTTTTTCAAAACCTTTTCCAAGAAAGCCTAAGTTTAATCTTCGGACTAACACTTAGTTTTAGGTGTCCTAACTCACCTTAATGAAGTTAGGTGGCGACTCCTATTTTTCTAAAAAGCTCTTAGTCAAACCAATTTTCAAACCTAGTTGCACTTGTCCTTCTAAGAGGATGAGTTTTAATGACAGAGTTCGTGCTTTAGGGTCTCCGAGCCGAAGGACCTTGGACACCCAAAAACCGGGGTGCGACATTAAGTATATCACTCTGGACTTAATGCTTGTGAATGATTGATCACCATTTACATGATATGGGATTTAATTTGAGACTGAGAAGTGATAATCGTTTCAGCCTATGTTTGAGATACCATAAGTAATCTGTAGGATAGAGATATCTATGGACTTGTGTAATCTTTATGAGGGTTCTTTGCTCTTAATGAAATCTGAAAAGTTCAAAATTTTCATAAAGATGTAGAATGTTTGCTTGTTGGATTATTTCGTTAATGCTTAAGAAAGATTAGTGAATAAGTCAGAGGAACTCGATTATCAACAATAGAAAATAGTTATATTTAATCTAATTAGGAAGTTCGCATAGGATTAGTTATGGTGAATCCGAAACCCTAGAAACTTGTTTTATAGATCTAAACTTGCTTATTTAATTTTGTTATTTTAACTTTTCTAGTTCAACAACTCATTTCTATTTGAATTATCAAATAGATCATAATTTAATCAATTTTGGTACTTATTAGTAATTTTTCAATCCTCATGGGATGATACTCTTACTTATTTACTTTATTACTTATTACGATTCGTGCACTTGTGATTTTAGCCAACAAGTTTTTGGCGCCGTTGCCAGGGATTTAGTTAAAATTACTGATAATATCAATACTAATTAAGTTTGGTCTAATTTGATTTATTTTGTCTTTGATTTTCAGGTGGTTGTCTAGTGTATGAGACGAACCAAGAGTTTGGAGTGACTACTTTACGATTCCGAAGTCAAAAAAACTACAAAGAGACTAAGGAAGAAGAAGCGAGAAGCTCATAAAGGTTCAAACACTATGGTAGGCAACAAGAATCCAAGACGGGACACACGGGCCCTAAGGGATTTTGCTCTACCACAGGTCACAGGAATCCATTCAGTTATCAAGAAACCTACTATCGAAGCCAACAACTTTGAGATTAAGCCAGCTATCCTACAGATGATCCAAACATCAATTTAGTTCCATGGATTACCGAGTGATGACTCGAATGCCCATATGGCAAGTTTTTTGGAGATTTGTGATTAAGCCAGCTATCCTACTGATGATGCCATTCGCCTCCTGCTATTTCCGTTCTCTCTTCGAGACAGAGCAAAGAATTGGCTGAATTCATTCCCGCAGATTCAATCACTAGTTGGGAGGATTTAGCCCAGAAGTTTCTTGCTTAAATTTTCTCACTGGCCAAGACAACTAAGATGCGCAATGAGATTTCAAATTTTGCTCAAATTGAGGGCGAATCACTTAATGAGGCTTGGGAGCGATATAAGGACCTACTTAGGCGATGCCCCCACCATGGATTACCGAAGTGGATGTAAGTCCAAAACTTCTATAATGAACTTGAGGCATCTACAAGAACTCTTATAGATGCAGCTTTAGAAGGAGCGTTTATAGGTAAAACCCAGGATGATGCCTATGATCTGTTAGAGGAGATGGCCATGAACAACTAGTAATGGCCGAGTGAGAGAATTTTACCAAAGAAGGTAGTGGGATTACATGAGATTCAAACTATCACTACCTTGACAACTCAAGTCCACTCTCTTACTCAACAATTGAAGGCTAACCAACTAACAGCAAATGCCATTCACTTGACACCACCGGTTTGTGATTTTCGCCATGGAAACCATCCAAGTGAAGAATGTCAAGAGGGAAATCCCTTCTCTCAATCCCAAGCAGAGCAAGCACACTTTGTTCTAAATTACAACCGGCAAAACAATCCATATAGTGCAATATACAATCCCGGATGGAGGAGTCATCCCAATTTTTTATGGAATAACCAGAATGTATTGAAGCCCCCAGCAGGTCCATCATCTAGTGACCCACCGAAAGAGAAGTCGTCACTTGAAGAAGCAATGGTACAATTGGCAAATAACACCAACCGATTCATAACAGAGACTAAGACCAATTTTCAGAGTCAACCAGCTTCGATTCGGAATTTAGAAGTCCAAGTTGGTCAATTGGCTAATATACTCACTGGGAGACAACAAGGTAATTTGCCCAGCACGACTAAAGTGAATCCAAAGGAGCAGTGCAAGGCGATCACTTTGAGAAACGGGAAAGAGTTGGAAACTCCAACTGGAAGTGAGAAGTTCAAAAAAGAAGATCAAGAGGAAAAACTTCAAATGCCACCACCCATCATGGAGATTGTCAAAAATCAATCAATTCCGCCACAAGATCCGGCACTTAGAGTTTCATTCCCTCAACGACTCAAAAAGAATAAGCTTGATAAGCAATTTTTCAAATTTCTAGATGTGTTTAAAAAATTGCATATTAACATTCCTTTTGCAGATGCCCTTGAACAAATGCCAAGCTATGTGAAATTTATGAAGGATATCTTGTCAAATAAGAGGAAACTGGAAGAGTATGAAATGGTAGCCCTTACTGAAGAGTGTAGTACAATTCTACAAAAAAAAATTGCCTCCAAAGCTTAAGGATTCAAGGAGCTTCACTATCCCATGTTCAATTGGAAATTTTGTATTTGAAAGAGCTTTGTGTGATTTGGGTGAAAGTATTAATCTAATGCCTTTGTCAATTTTCAGGAAGCTTGGATTAGGCGAGGCGAGACCTACTACGGTTTCATTGCAATTAACGGACCGCTCAATAAAACATCCACGGGGAATTATTGAAGATGTGCTTGTCAAAGTGGACAAGTTTATTTTTCCAGCTGACTTCATCATTCTAGACATGGAGGAGGATAGGGAAATCCCCATCATTCTGGGCAAACCATTTTTAGCGACTGGTCGAGCTCTTATTGATGTCCAAAGGGGAGAATTGCAGTTGAGGGAACAAGAGGAGGAGGTAACCTTTAATGTTTTTAATGCCATCAAGTATCCAGATACAGGTGAGAGATGTTTTAGCATTCAAGCTATTGACTCTTTGGTCACCGAAGTGCTTCATCAACCAAAGGATCCATTAGAAGCTTGTTTGGTTAGTCACAATCCGACTATGGTAGAGGATCCTGAAGTGCTAGAATATGTCTTGTGGATGGATTCCTTTGGTCCTAACAATAGGAAATATTTTGAAGATTTGGGACAAGGACCCTTAAGGCCCCTTCCATCTATTGAGAAGCCGCCTGTATTGGAGCTCAAGCCTTTACCAGAACACATTCGGTATGCTTATCTTGGTGAATCTTCTACTCTGTCAATTATTATTTCATCTAAGCTTTCCACTAAAGAAGAAGAAAAATTGTTGAGAGTGCTAAAAAAACATAACGTAGCTATTGGGTGGACACTTGCAGATATTAAAGGAATTAGCCCTTCTGTTTGTATGCACCATATTTTGTTGGACGAAGAATGCAAGCCGATGGTGGAGCACCAAAGAAGACTCAATCCGACAATGAAGGAAGTGGTACGTAAAGAGATCTTAAAGTGGTTAGATGCTGGAGTGACTTACCCAATTTTTGATAGCTCATGGGTTAGCCCTGTTCAAGTATTGTCAAAGAAAGGAGGAATGACGGTAGTGAAGAATGCTAACAATGAGTTAATCCTTACAAGAACCGTCACCGGGTGGAGAATTTGCATGGATTATCGAAAATTGAATAAGGCCACTAGGAAGGACCACTTTCCTTTGCCATTCATTGATCAAATGTTGGATAGGCTAGCCAGGCATGAGTACTATTACTTCCTAGATGGCTATTCGGGGTATAATCAAATAGCCATAGCACCAGAGGACCAAGAGAATACCACCTTCACATGCCTGTACGGTACTTTTGCTTTTCGACGAATGCATTTTGGGCTTTGTAATGCGCCAGCTACTTTCCAAAGGTGTATGGTGGCAATCTTTTCAGATATGGTGGAGCAGATTATTGAAATTTTCATGGATGATTTTTCCGTATTCGGATCTTCTTTTGATGATTGCCTTGGGAATTTGGCATTAGTTTTGGCAAGATGTGAAGAATCTAACCTTGTGCTAAATTGGGAGAAATGCCACTTTATGGTAGAAGAGAGAATTGTCTTAGGTCATCGGATCTCTTCTAAGGGGATTGAAGTAGATAGAGCCAAGATTGAGACAAATAGAGAAGCTTCCATTACCAACAACAATAAAGGGAGTGAGGAGTTTTCTTAGACATGAAGGATTTTATAGAAGATTCATCAAGGACTTCTCTAAGATTTCCAAACCCCTTTGTAGCTTGCTTGTGAAGGAAACTCCATTTGTCTTTGATGAAGAGTGTGAGAAGGCGTTCTTGTTGCTTAAAGAGAAGCTTGTGTCAGCTCCAATTATTGTAGCACAAGATTGGGATCTACCGTTTGAATTGATGTGTGATGCCAGCGACTATGCGGTTGGTGCGGTATTGGGGCAGTGAAAGAATAAGCAGTTTCACACAATTTATTATGCTAGTCGGACCCTTAATGAAGTCCAGCTCAACTATGCCACAACCGAGAAGGAGCTACTTGCTATAGTCTTCGCTTTTGACAAGTTTCGGCCATATCTCATTGGGAATAAGGTAGTAGTCTATACCGATTATTCAGCAATTGAATATCTTATTGTCAAAAAGGAAGCCAAGCCAAGACTCATCCGTTGGGTTCTCTTACTACAAGAGTTTGATATTGAGATTAAAGACAAGAATGGAACCAAAAATTTTGTGGCAAATCATCTCTCACGGCTGGAGTTGAAAGAGCAACTTGAGTCCCGACCACTGCCTATGGATGATAATTTCCCAGATGAGCAACTTTTTGCTATTTCTTCTAACAAGTCTCTACCTTGGTATGCAGATTATGTCAATTTTCTTGTAGGAAAAATAATTCCTCCGGATTTTTCTTACCAACAAAAGAAGAAATTCTTCTCGGAAGTCAAGCACTACTATTGGGAAGAACCTGAACTCTACAAACATTGTGCGGACCAAATCATTTGGCGATGTGTTCCGGAAGAGGAAATGGCAGACATTTTGATGCATTGCCATACACTAGAATGTGGAGGACATTTTGGAGCTCAACGGACCGTGGCTAAAGTTCTTCAATCCGGATTTTATTGGCTAAACTTGTTCAAGGATGCTCATGCTTTTATTGCAGCTTGTGATTGATGTCAACGTTCTGGGAACATATCTAGACGAAATGAAATGCCTTTGCAGAATATTCTAGAGGTGGAGTTGTTTGACATTTGGGGTATAGACTTCATGGGACCCTTTCCTTCGTCCTATAACAACAAGTACATTCTTCTAGCAGTGGATTATGTGTCCAAGTGGGTAGAGGCAATTGCAACTCCTACTAATGATGGAAAAGTGGTGCTTAATTTTCTCTGAAAGAATATTTTTACCAGATTTGGGACCCCTAGGGCCATTATTAGCAATGAAGGGACTCATTTTTGCAACAACCATTTTGTAGCTCTATTATTAAAATATGGCGTTAGACACCGGACGACATTAGCTTATCATCCTCAGACAAACAGACAAGCAGAGGTGTCAAACAGGGAGGTGAAGCAAATTCTAGAGAAAACAGTTAACATCTCCTGAAAAGATTGGGCTAAAAAGCTAGATGATGCGCTATAGGCTTATCAGACTGCGTTCAAAATGCCTTTGGGAATGTCTCCTTATCGGTTAGTCTATGGGAAAGCATGCCATCTTCTTGTAGAGCTCGAGCATAAAGCTTATTGGGCGATGAAACGCCTAAACATGGATCTCCAAGCGGCAGGTGAAAAGCGTTTTTTGCAAATTAATGAGATAGATGAGTTTCGCAATGAAGCTTATGAGAATGCAAGAATTTATAAGGAGCGGACCAAGGCTTGGCACAATAAGTACATATCAAGGAAGGAGTTTCTACCTGGACAACAAGTTCTACTTTACAATTCACGGCTTCGCCCCTTTCCAGGAAAGCTCAAATCACGATGGTCAGGCCCATTAATAGTTGTTAAGGTTTTTCCTCATGGAGCGGTAGAAGTAACTCATGATGAGAAGCGGACATTTAAAGTGAATGGACAACGTCTGAAGCCTTATCTGAATGGGGGATTTGACAGAAAGAAGACCACCATTCTCCTCGATTCGACCTAGTAAAAGAGCAACATGCAAGCTACTGACTATAACCAAGCGCTTCTTGGGAGGCAACCTAAGCATTTCTAAACCTTAGTTTTTTTTTGTTATTTTTAGTATTCCCTTCAAATTGTTGAGTGTTCTAATTCTTCTTGTCTCCCATTGTATTGTGTGTTTAGGTTACTGTTTGGGAAAAAAGAAAGGGAAAGGAAGTTTGATCAATTTTCGCTAGTGGTCAAGGAAGTTTCTTGTCGCCCTGTATTTGCTTTCTTTGTTGCACATTGGGGACAATGTACACACTAAGTTTTTTTTTGGGGGGGGGGGGGGGTTGGGGGTCACGCTTGTGTTCTTTTGCTGCGTTTGTTTTGTTTAAAAAAAAAAAAGAAAAAAAAAGTATTGATTCAGTTTGATGACCAAAAGCCCTTGATAACAACTTGATTGAACTAAACATGGTATTTGGAAAGTGATAAATTTTGTTTTTATCTGGATGCTTGACTCTTGTGTTGGTTTTCTATTGTTTATGATTCTTTTGAACACTTGGAGCACATAGCCTTGAGCGCATATCTGTTGTGCTTACTTAGAGACAGTTTAGGTAAATCAAGAAAATTTCTTTGATCTCAGTGAACTCTACAACCTGTTTGATTAACACTTGAGGCGAAATCCTAGACTTCACCATGCTATGGAAAGGATTTAGGCCATCTTTGGATCGTTTGAGCCGTTCAAGCCTACCTGACAATTGTTTATCCATAGTAGCCCCTATTTGAGCCTGATTATACTCTTCTTTGTCACCCAATTGCGAGCTTAACTTTTTAATGATTTATATTCCTCACACCATAAGCACGTGTTTTTTTCAATAAATACGTTGAGATGAGCTACTGTATAGAGGAAGGATGAGCTTCAAGTGTGATGTGAACTAAAAAAAAAAAAAAAAAAAGAATGCTACACCAGTTGTTAGTTGTTCAGAAAAGAAAGAAATAAGTTTGGGCATGTAGTAGAGCAAAAAAAAAAAAAAAAAGAAGAAGACAAAAAAAAATTTGTGTGATAAGAGAAAGTTGAAAACAAGTTTCGTGATACTATTTTCAAAAGGAAAATTAGCTCTGCAAGGGTGTTAGGATGATTCATGTGTAGGGTGCTTTTAAGCCATAATAGTATCTATTACCATACCATTACCCCAGCCGCACGTTACAAGCTTAACAAAGTCCTAATGATCTTTGGTGTGATGAAAAACAGGCTTATGGAGTAAAAAAAAAAAAGAGATTTTTCTGATTGCTTAAAACAATCGAAGTAGCGAATGGTTATGGGTAAAAGGTTATTCACACATACACATTGAAGGAATCATGAGTAAGGTGATGCTGACACTAGATTTGAAATTCTAGAAATTAACAATGTTTAAAGCCTTCCTTGTGTTGTGAAATATGTGACAATTTTTTAGGCATGTTTTTGCAAATCGAACAGAGTCAGTATCAACTTATTAGTATCATATGTTTTTTTCTTTTTTGCTCGAGGACTAGCAAAATGTTAAGTTTGGGGGTATTTGATAAGTTGATTTTCTACTAATAAATTTAATTTCTTTAGCATCTTATATGTTAGTTTTTTAGGATCTTTTATTATAATTTTACTTGTTTTTATTCATATTTTGCAGATTAGAAAGATCAAGGTGATTATGCAAATTCATGAAATTTAGCTGGAAGAATCGATCAAAACATCGTGGAGGAGTGCTTGAACTCATTATATGTTTTTAAGTCGATAGGAGACACAAAAGAGGATGATTTAAGGAGAGCTAAAACCTTGACTTGATGTTAATTTGAGCTTGGAAATTAAAGTGAAGAAATTGTGAAGTTATGATAGCTGGAGCCAACTCCTATTCTAAAGGAGGTGACTCCTGGTGAAAGTGAGCTAAAAATAGCACCTCTGTTCAAAAGTATCGACCTATGGTTCAACGGAGTCGCCTCCTTGACTGCCAGAATGAAAGTGAACCCTCTGTTAAGAAGAGTAGACACTTTTAAACTCAGGGGTCGCCTCCTTGTCACAGCAACAAATCTGGAGAAAAATCTAGGGATGAAGATTTGATGCGGTTATGGTATTTTGGCCATAACTTTCAACTTAGATATCGGATTAAAACAATTATTATGGCATTAGAAAGAAGACTTAAAGATCTACTTTTATTTCACGAGAAATTTCATGAATCGAACTCAATCATGGTCAAAAGTGGGCCACAATTGGACAAAAATATGAAACCTGCGAATTTAGCAATATTTCCTTCCTACTTGTAATAGGTTTCCTTTTTCTTCAAGACTCTTGGACTCTTAGAATATAAATAGGAGAGAAAAATGATAGAAGGGAGAGCCGATGTGAAGAGATCAAAGGATGGAAATCGATAGAGAATAGCGAACATCAAAAGGAGAAAGGAGTCGAGTTCTTGAGTTTTTTGTTCTTCCGATTCCTCTTCAATTTTTTGATGTCAAACTCTTTGATTATGTTTTTATTCGGTTTTATTATGAACTAATTTCAATTTTCAAGGGCTACGATGTAGCCTAACTATGACTATGTGAATCTTTTCTTTTATTGGATTAAACTAGTAATTATTTCATATTGTTGAGTATTTCACTCTGGACTTAATGCTTGTGAATGATTGATCACCATTTATATGATATGGGATTCAATTTGAGACTGAGAAGTGATAATCGTTTTAGCCTATGTTTGAGATACCATAAGTAATCCGTAGGATGGAGATATCTATGTACTTATGTAATCTTTATGAGGGTTCTTTGCTCTTAATGAAATTTGACAAGTTCAGAATTTTCACAAAGATGTAGAAAGTTTGCTTGCTGGATTATTTCGTTAATACTTGGAAAAGATTAGTGAATAAATCAGAGGAACTCGATTATCAACAATAGGAAATAGTTATATTTAATCTAATTAGGAAGTTCGCATAGGATTAGTTATGGTGAATCCGAAACCCTAGAAACTTTTTTTTTATAGATCTAAACTTGCTTATTTAATTTTGTTATTTTAACTTTTCTAGTTCAACAACTCATTCCTATTCGAATTATCAAATAGATCATAATTTAATCAATTTTGGTACTTATTAGTAATTTTTCAATTCTCGTGAAACGATACTTTTACTCATTCACTTTATTACTTTTTACGATTCGTGCACTTGCGATTTTGGCCAACAGTGGCCATGTGGCAAAATGATATTTTTTTAAAAAAAAAGAACCAATCACTTAATAATGTTTTAAAACAGGAAGGCAAGTACAAGTATATATGCACATCCACTCAAAGACTCTTCCGATGTGAGAGGAGTCTTCCACGTCTTAATTAGATGCTACCTTTTCCATAACATAAAACCGAACTAGCTCAATGAGAAACTTGGCCTATAAATACCAACATAATAATATGGTAAACCACACTAACCTCAGCCAGCATTTTCTCATCTCTCTCTCTGTCTCTCTCTCTCTCTCTCAAAGATACACAATCTAAGGCAGAGATGGAACGTCAGCAGGTTAGCCACAAGGGTTTTTTTTACGATTGGTGTTTTGTTTTAAAATAATATTTTTATAATAAATTTAATATAAAATTTCTAATTGTATATCAATATGACCTAACAACGAATAGAACGTGACACACGAGTAGATCTATTACACGTCTTAGATACCACCTTTTGCAAAACATAAAATCGAACTAACAACGAATAGAACGTGACACACGAGAAGATCTATTACACGTCTTAGATACCACCTTTTGCAAAACATAAAATCGAACTAGCTCAATGAGACATTTGGCCTATAAATACCAACGTAATAATGTAGTAAACCAACACCAACCCCAGCTAGCGTTTTCCTCAGCTCGCTCGCTCTCTCTCTCTCTCTCTCTCTCTCAAACAGTCTCAGCCAGAGATGGAATGTAAGCAGGTTAGCCACAAGGGTTCTTCGATGGTTAAGCCAGCAGAGCAAACATGGAAAGGCTATATCCCATTATCAGAATTGGATGAAGTTGGAGATGTAGGTCATGAACCTATCATTTACTTCTACAAACCTCCACAAGATTGGCTTACACCACCTGACAAAATTATCAATACTCTTAGAGAGTCATTGAGCCAAGCATTGGTGCATTTTTATCCATTAGCTGGTCGTTTGCACTCCATCAGTGGAGGCCGCATGGGGATCGAGTGCAATGCCATGGGTGTTATCCTCATCGAAGCTGAGTCCGAAGCCAAACTACAAGATTTCGGCGAGTTGTATAAATCTCCCAAATTTGAGTCCCTTATTCCTTCTGTAGACTACGAAACCCCCATTCATGAACTGCCATTATTCTTTGTGCAAGTCACAAAGTTCAATTGTGGTGGCATTTGCTTGGGCATGGTAATGTCGCATGCTCTTTGTGACGGGCCTGGCGCTTTTCATTTCTTTTCTGAGTGGGCTAGGCTTGCTCGCGGAGAGCCATTAGGCACTGCACCATTCTTTGATCGAAAGGTGCTGCAAACTGATTATACACCGAATGCAGATAAATGTTTTGATCACACAAAGATCACTCATCCACCGCTTTTGATTGGGCAAACAAGCAGTGAAGAGGAGAGAAAGAAGAAAACCACGGTGGCGATGTTGAAGCTAACGAAAAAACAAGTTGAGGGACTAAAAAGCAAGGCCAACGAAGATCGAAGTACAGAAAGTGGCCGTGCTTACACTCGCTATGAGGCCATATCAGGCCATATATGGAAATGCGCATGCAAGGCACGCAAGCACAAAAGTGAGCAACCAACTGCCTTAGGTTTCGGAATTGATTTTCGCAATCGCCTGCAACCACCATTACCAGAAAAGTACTTCGGCAATGTAATTTTTGACGAGGTTGCAACTACCCAGGCAGGTGAGCTAGTGTCAAGGCCATTAGGCTATGCTTCCAGTAGAATAAGAGAAGCAATTGAGAGGGCGACAGTTGAATACGTGAACTCTGCTATTGATTTTCTTAAAAATCAACCAGACTTGTCGGCCTTTCAAGATCCGCCTTTCTATGGAAACCCAAATCTTTGGGTCACAAGCTGGCTTAACCTACCATTCCATGAGCTAGATTTTGGATGGGGAAAGGAAATATACATGGGGCGAGGAACTCATAAGTTCGACGGTGACGTGTTGATCCTCCGAGATGGAGATGGTTCCGTGGGTATCTCACTGTGTCTTCAAGTGGCTCATATGGATGATTTTAAGAAATATTTCTACGAAAACATTGCGTGATATATAGTTATGTGTGGGAGCATTGTAATAATGTAAGTGAGATCGATACACCGAATCACCGGTGGTGTATGCTTTCAACTTAGAGCTTCTGCGGTTTGTTTGATGGGTGGGTTTACACTTGGTGCTTAAGCCCCACTTTAGTGTGCTTTGTTATGCAGCTTTCCTTTGATTGAGTGTTTCTAATCATTTTGTTCGGTGGGTTTGCACTTAGTGCTTATGCCCCACTTTTGTGTGCTTTGTTATGCCACTTTGCTTTGATTGTGAGTGTTTCTAATGGTTCCGTTCGACACACATTTGCAGTGCAGTCACCATAAATTTTCTCATCGCGAGATGAGCTGATTAGGTTAATCATTTTAAGATCCATGACTTATTCCAACTCCCGATAGTCCTGAACTAAACTGACTCATTGAGGCTTAAGTTGGTTCTGTTTTCTAGCTTTTTTATTCTTTTGTGAGCCACTACCAGAGCCATAACACAGTGATGACCTATAACTTTTACTATAGTATAAATATGTGGTTTCAGGAAAAGAAAAAATAATTAGGAACAAAAATAAATTCATAAAAAAGTTTTATTTTTCAAGTTTGCTCTACTCTTAGAATTGTTGTAAAACCAAAGTTTAAAAATAGTACTAAAATTATACTAATTTTAATGAATGAATAGTTCGTAAATTTCTAAACAATATGCAAAAATCAAATAATGCAAAGCTGCAAAAACTTATCATTGGAGGTGTGTATTTACTGTTAAAAGCGTAAATGGCGCCTCTCCGTGTAAAAAACCGAGTGAGACAGGTTTTGGTAGGATCCAACAACTGTTTCTTTAAAAAAACATATACTCGCAAATGCAGAGATGTCATGAACATCACTTGTAGTCCCAAAATCGAATAAAAATATAAGACAAAAGCTAGCTTTGCAATGGTATATAATAACGAAGAAGAAGGATACAAGGGATCTAGCTATGTGTCGGTTTGCAGCAATAATTTATAGGTCAACACAACATTTCATACCCAAACTTCCAAAATATTTAATAATAATGGGTGGATTCTAGCCCAAGGTTGAATCCCACACCACTCCAAGCATGCATGTTTTTTTGAATATTATAAACTTGGAATTATGATCCTTTTTGTTTTATTGATTGAGGAGTTAATACATCAATTAAAATAAAAAGGAAGGAATCCAATTAGTTGACTTAAATCTTCTTTGAAATAAATGAGTTTGTAATTTTATAGAAAGAAATAAATTTGAGTTGAAAAATGACGTATTTTTTTGCAACAATTCTAATTAGGCATCATCTAGTTCATTGATTGGTTATTCTCTCTCGGTCCCTTCTTCTCTTTCTTCCCTTCACATAAAGCACAATCATAAACAGTCAAACAGCATCTTACTTACCTATATATCTCACTGTGCTTTGAATTACCATATACTAATATGGGAGAAATAAACATAAAATAGAGAGGTTTTGGCCAAAGTAACATTATCTTTAAACAATATTCCCAATCTAACACTCTTTCAAAAATTCCCAGCTTAATACTTTTCCTGCCACATCAACTCTTATTTTTAGAAAGTGTTTAAATTTTAGACTGACTTTGTTTTCTTTCTTTCTTTCTTTTTTTCTTTTTTTTTTTTTTTGTTGGTTGATTTTTTCCCAAGAAACTATACCCAATTATTATTATTATTTTTTGCTTCTTTGTTTCTCTCTCTCAAGCATCCAATTGTTTCTTTCTCTCAAGCATCTATAGCACCGTCCAGAAGAAACCACCATTGCTCCCTTCACACCTTTCCATCTTCAACCAAGCAAAAGAAAAATGCATAAAACTATTTACCACCACATTGCAACCGTCTTTTACACCATAATCAACTGCTACAATTCCTTTTGTCCAACTTGCGCATCAATTTAACTAACACCAGAAATTGTGAGAGCACCAAATTAATCAATGTTTGCTATCAAGTTGGACACGCTTTCCAATATTCTTATCCACCAACAAACTCTACGGCTGGGCTCATTAGTCTTTGTCGATTACAGTAGTGATTTTCTTTGTTTTTGTAATATTTTGTTGAGTGTAAATAATTTCAATCAAAATGACTACGTAGTAGTGGTGATCATATGATGTTAATAACTTTAACACAAATCTCTTTCTTGGCCAATTGTGTCAATAAGAGTGGAAAAAAAAAAAAGCCCTTCATCTTCATCTTTTGTTCTGTGAATTAAATGCTCAAACCTCTTTTGTTACAATTCACCATCTCTCTTTCTGCTGGTTGTCATTCATTAGTGCTTAATGTTATTTTGTGAATTTACTTTTTGCTAGTTCTTTTTGCTTTTTTTTTTTTTTTTTGTTGTTGTTTGTTCTAAATTGTTGTCAAATTCCATAATTCAGGCCTCAATAGAACATATTATGCTTGTCACACCCGCTCCTAATTAAGCGTTACTAACACCATTTTATAACAAATATGATCGCACGAGTCACCAACCTGTAAGTGAAATCTCATAATAATCCTAAAGATAGAAATCTTACAAAGATAACCAACATTATTATATGAATAAACCATCTCATAATCCTCAACACATACATCATAAAAAGAACATCAAGTTAAACTCATAATAATTACAAGATCAACTATAAATAAACTCCATAAACTGCCATCCACTACACAACATATACAAGACCAACAACGTGAGAATGGAGCTTCTCGAAATTCTCTAACTTGACATCAAAGCAGTGACAACAACAATAATGGATTGGTCCTCCTTTCCATCATACGTATAAGACAATCTGTGTGGGTGTGAACTATATATCAACGTGATTACAAAGATAATCAAAATCATAAAGAAAGAACGATAAACAAATATTGAATCAACCACCAATATATAATCTACCATCATCTAAATAAGCACTGAATCAGTCAACAATAGACAATTCACTTGACAATGATATAATCACACACTTGCCACCCACACTAATGAGGAATGCCTTATGAAATACAATGCCTCCTCTGATGTAATATTGAATGTTACCATATAGGCTTAACACCACATAGGCACATCACCACGTAGGCTCACGACTCAGGCTTACTTGTAGACATACTTGCCAAGATTGATAAGCAAGTTATCAAGAATGACCACCATGACCTAACCTCCACCGTGCAATACAAGATATGCACATGATGTAGGTTGAATGCAATGCGACCTCATAAACCACCAATAGCAATACCCCAATACTGCTGTATAAGCTATGTAACATCAACACCAACACCAACATAAGCAACAATATCAATATCAATATAGACAATAATTTCAATATAGATAAGTCACACAATACCATCACATAGACCACCACCATCAACACAGACAACAAGATGTTCAATTCATTATGAATAAGACTATCTTATATCCCCATAATCAACACCAACATAAACATTAAAAACAACACCACAATAAATACCAACATATATAATAACGTATCCAATTCAATATGAATAAGATCATCTTAAATTCCCACCTAATACCGTCTTACAAATGCAGGCGAGTCACCCTTTGGATGAACCAGAGTGCTTTAATCCACTTCCGAACCTACCAAACACCATTACATCAAACTTGATGAAAAAAATGCTATAATTCATAGCCAATGCATGACTATAGCTTATACACCTTAAACATATTATTTAGAACACCAATAATGCATTATAACTTAATGGGATGTTAAACCCTTCTCCAATACAATGGAATGTCAACTTTAAACTATAATATCTCATAATCCAAAAGGATTTAGAGTGTCAACTTTATATCAATAGAAAGCCCCATGAATTTACTTTCCAACACTTTAAACAATGGGCAATTCTGAGCTCCCTAGAGAAAGTTAGGGTCATTTTACCAAAGTGCGCTGAAGCTGTGGTCGGGAAGTGCGCCAGTGCGCCCTCCAAATGCGCCATAGCACGCCTTGGCCAGAAAAGTGTGCCATCAGGTGCCCCCTAGCCCACTCTGGCACCTCCTGGTAGTCCCTTGCGCCATCAATGCCCCCACTCCCATCTTTATCCAAAATGCACCTTTAAAACATGGTTTTAAGCTCCTTTACAACCCCAACTCAATTTTTAAGTCTTTTAAAGTCTAAAATGAAGTTCTAAGGTTATAAACAAGGCTTCTAAACAAAAACACATGCAAAACATGAAGCATTCAAGGCTTCCTTTTGAAAATCATATGCAATCTCCCTCTCCTCATCCTAACTCTCACTTTTATGGCATAAAATGATGTTTCTACAACCAATTACCATATAAATGCAATGAAATTAGCATAGACTTGAGATTCTTCACCTCAAATCAAGTGCACACAACTTCCTCCTTCAATTCCCTTCTTCTTCTCTTCTTTCCTCTTCTTTTTATCTCTTTTTCTCTCACTTTCTTCCTTGCCAAACACTTTTACTACAAAAGCTCCTCTCTTCTCTCTCCTCCCCTTAGTTTGAAAGCCATGATAGATACAAGTTGTATCTAACATCACACATGTCACACACACACACACTTGCTAGCAACAAGCACACACCACATGCACACCATACACACACCACACACACACAGTCACCTTATGCACACACTTCATTTAAGTGAAGCACACATGTACACCTCCTTGCTTCACTAATCCACATGATTAACATAATTAATTACACTTATGATAATTAATCCTCATTACCATTAAGCTAAGATGAAGATTAATTAAGCTAATTAATAATGATTTAAGCTCACTAATCATGACAAAAATATGATAATCCCCACATAGCATGCTTCCATTAAAATATGCTAGTCAAACTCGTCGATTAAGAATATCATGCACTCATAAGTATGGTATTAAACTAAACATGAAATTAAGCAAGTTAGGGTTTTACAATTCTCCCTCTTTTAAGAATTTCATCCCAAAATTCACTTACCAAGCTAAAATAGGTATAAATACTCGTTGCTCATATTTTCATCACTACATCATACCTGTCACCACTCATGCCTGGGTTCGTGAGTCAAAAGTTATCCCTTGTCCTCATTGAATACTTCCAAATTCTCTTCTTCCACTACCGACAACATTACCCACATAAGAAGCCAATATAAAACTCTAAGTGCAATTTTTGGCTATGTGCCCCAACTATCCACATTGATAACATTTTTCACTCCTCGGTACTGAACAGCCTCTCGTTGTATGTCCCATAGTCCCACATCTATAATAAACAATTTCCCCACTTTTGTCACCAGAAAATTCAGACCCAGAAAGTCTCACTGAAGATCTCCAAGGTACTCGACCTCGTGAACTTCCCAGACTTTTTGATCTTTGGTTCGACTGTGTTTGACCCTGTCCACTAGACATTGTAAATTATGATGGTTTTTCTCCTGAGGTTCCAACCCCTATGTCAAACCTCCCCTTTTTAGTTCGCTCTCTTCTTTCAATTAGTTCTTTCACATTTTGTTCCACAATTTTAGCTTTATTTACTAGGTTTGCATACATTGTCATTTCAAGAACTAAGATTCGCGATTGAATGCCCAATTCCAGTCCTTGCTAAAATCTTCTACATTTGGCATATTCAATACGTACTAAGTTAGGAGCAAACTGAGACAATGCTGTAAACTGCTCTTCATATTCAAATACTACCTTCTTTCCTTGCTTCAAAGAAATAAACTCATGCTCCTTCTAATATTTTTGTAAATAAGTGAAAAGTACTGCTCATTGAATACTTCTACAAATTGTTGCCATGTAATCGGTACTCCACCATCCTGGGAATCCATCATTGGTCTCATCACCTCCTACCAATTTCGGGCTTCACCTTTCAACATGAATATAGTCAATATCAGTTTTTGTTCATCTGTCGTTGCCATTACCTCAAAGATTGCCTTTAATTTCTTCAACCACTCCTCTACCACCTATGGATCAATTACCCCGGTGAACTCTGGAGGATTTAGTTTCATGAACTGTTCATGTAGTGCACTAGTTCTCTGCACCAGTCTAGTGGACTGATACTCAATGTATTGCGCCAGAACATTGGCACCCTATCAGCTACATTTAGTGGATTCTGAACACCCTCTTCCTAGCATCCCTATCCTCTTCCTGGAGCTAATGACACCTCCTCTTCCACTCCCCTTGCTACATCTCTTTAGGCCATTCTCACTACATCAATTCAAGATTAGTACACCATATATATGACCCACATACCCCTATCAACTTAAACCAACACAGCAACACCCTACAGTCCACTGCAACTCTAGATACCAACTCAATAACATAGCTTTGGTCTTAAACCTCAACTCTAATACTATTATATCACGCCCACTCCTAATTAATCGTCATGAACACCATCTTAGGACGAACATGATCGCAGAGGTCACCAACCTATAAGTGAAATCTCACAATAATCCCAAAGATAGAAATCTTATAAGGATAACCAACATCATTATATAAATAAACCATTCCATAATCCTCCACACATACGTCATAAAAAGAACATCAAGTTAAACTCATAACAATTACAAGACCAACTATAAATAAACTCCACAAATTGTCATCCACTACACATCATATACAAGACCAACGACTTGACAATGGAGCTTCTTGAAGCTCTCCAACTTGTCATCAAAGCAGTGATAACAACATCAGTGGATTGGTCCTTCTCTCCGTTATACCTACAAGACAATTTGTGTGGGTGTGAGATATATATCAACGTGCTCACAAAGATAATCAATCTCATAAATAAATAAAAAAAAGATAAACAAATACTGAATCAACCACCAATATATAACCCATCATCATTTAAACAAACACCGAATCAGTTAACAATAGACAATTCACTTCATAATCATGTAATAACACACTTGCCACCCACACCAACGAGGAATGCCTCACGAAATGTAATGCCTTCTTTGATGTAATATTGAATGTCACCACATAGACACATCACCACGTAGGCTCACCACTTAGGCTTACTTGTTGACAATCCTGCCAAGATTGATAAGCAAGTTATCAAGAATGACCACCATGACCTAACCTCCACCATGCATTGCACGATATGCACACGATGTATGTTGAATGCAATGCTACCTCATAAACCACCAATAGTAATACCCCAATGCCACTACATAAGTGATGCAACATCAACATCAACATCAACATCAACACCGACACCAACATAGACAACAATATCAATATCAATATAGGCAACAATTTCAATATAGATAAGCTACACAATACCATCACATAGACCACCAACATCAACACAGACAACCAGATGCTCAATTCATTATGAATAAGATTATCTTATATCCCCACAATCAACACCAACATTAACATTAAAAATAATATCGCAGTCAACACCAAACTAGATAATAAAGCATCCAATACAATATAAATAAGATCATCTTAAATCCCCACCTGATATCATCTTACAAACATAGTCGAGTCACTCTTTTTGTTGAATAGGAGTGCTTTGGTCCGCTTCCAAACCTACCAAACGTCATCATATCAAACTTGATGAGAGAGATACTATAATTCATAACCAATGCATGACTATAGCTTATACACCTCAAACATGTAATTTAGAACACCAATAATGCATTAGTACTCAATGGAATGTTAAACCCTTCCCCAATGCAACGGAAGGTCATTGTTAAACTATAATATCTCACAATCTATAAGAAATTAGAGTGCCAACTTTATATAAATAGAAAGCCCCATGAATTTACTTTCTAACGCTTCAAATTTTGAGTTTCCTAGAGAAAGTTATGGTTATTTGACCAAAGTGCGCTGAAACTATGGTCGAGAAGTGCGCTAGTGCACCCTCCAAGTGCGCCATGGCATGCCTTTGCCAAAAAAGTGTGCCATCAGGCGCACCCCTGGTAGCCCCCTGCACCATCAGGGGCCCTCTAGGTGTGCCATGGGGCCCCCTCTCTCCCTTCTTGATTCGACCTCTAAAACATGTTTTAAGCTCTTTTACAACCCTAACTCAATTTCTAAGTCTACTAAAACCTAGAATGAAGTTCCAAAGTCATAAACAAGACTTCTAAATGACAACACATGCAAAACATAAACAATTCAAGGCTTCCTCTAGGAAATCATATGTAATCTGCCTCTCCTCATCCCAACTCTCCCTTCCATGGCATAAAATGATGATTCTACAAGTAATTACCATACAAATGCAATGAAACAACCATTGACTTGAGATTCCTCACCTCAAATCAAGTGCACACTAGTTCCTCCTTCAATTCCCTTCTTCTTCTCTCCTTTCCTCTTATTTTTCTCTCTTTTTCTCTCACTTTCTTCTCTGCCAAACACTTTTACTACACAAGCTCCTCTCTTCTCTCTCCTCCCCTTGACTTGAAAGCCATGATAGATAGAAATTGTATCTAACATCATACAAGTCACACACACACTTGCTAGCAGCAAGCACACACCATACACACACACACTTTATGCACACACCTCACTTAGGTGAAGCACACACCTACACCTCTTTACTTCACTAATCCACATGATTAATATAATTAATTACACTTCTGATAATTAATCATCATCACCATTGAGGTAAGACGAAGATTAATTAAGCTAATTAATTATGGATTAAGCTCACTAATCATGATAAAAAATATGATAATCCCCCCATAGCATGCTTTTATGAAAGCATGCTAATCAAGCTCCTCGATTAAGAATATCATGCACTCATAAGCATGGTATTAAATTAAACATGACATTAAGCAAGTTAGGGTTTTACAATGCTTCCTATTTTTTGCTCCACAAAGTTGAATAATTGAACCAATAATGGTTCTTCAAAAGCCAACCTGCAAGAAAATATATTCCATTCATTGGACAAATGTAGAGCAAAGATAGAAATTTTGGTGGGGGAATGACTGCGTCTTGGATCTATTGATTGTAAGAGAGAGAGAGAGAGAGAGAGAGAGAGAGAGAGAGAGAGAGAGAGAGAGAGAGAGAGAGAGAGAGAGAGAAGAAGAAGAGAAGAAGAAGAAGAAGAAGAAGAAGAAGGGGGGGGGGGGGGGGGGGGGGGGGGGGGGGTGGGAGCGAAAGCTAACTTGACAATACTTCCTATTAGGGTAATGCTATATATCCAGAAAATTCATACAAAATTTATATCTAGAATGATGTGTCTGAATTGTTGGCCTATCACTTTAACACAAAAACCCACAAAGATGTATTTTAATTACAAAACTACTACTGTCACATCATTCTGGTTCAAATTCTGTGCAAAAATTCTGAAAGAATAACATTTTTCTTCCTATTATAATAGCCTACGTAGCACAAATAGCATTAAGTGGGGAATTAATTTGATGAGAGTATTATATTGGGAATTAGTTGTAGAAGTCAACTCTGATTTTGGATAAGACCAGGCCATATCTATTGTTAATCAAGCTTTGACATTTAGCTTATAGTGACAGTCTAACAAGACAACCTAATCCCATTTCTATAGTTAAACACGTCGCCTGCATGACCTCTTCGTGGTCCATAGTTTTTTTTTTTTGGATGGTCGGTGCCCGTACTGCTGCAGATAATATTAATAATGTTTTTTTTTTTGTTAAATAGTATTTATAATACTCGTGATATCAACAGTCACAAACTCTAGGTTTTTGAAAGGTGGCCACTGGCAGACTCGATGTTCATTCCGAGTCTAGCTGCATGGAGGTAACTGACTAAAATACTTGAAGTATTTTAAACAAAAATGAAATTTGTAGACTTGAACCTCTTAAATTACAGATAAAATAACAGAAATAAGGAAAAAATAACATGTTAAATTTAGAGAACAAACAAAAACAATTTCCAAAGTTCATGAAACTACATACCAAAACTCAATACATGATCCCATGAGATTGACATATGACGAGTCAGAAAAAAAGGAAAAAGAATAGCGAGCAGTAGAGAAGAGAGTTACTAACCCAAGTTTTGTCTACACCCATTCATGTTCAGAATAAAGGTATGGGCAACCCTATTGCTACGGCAAAAGCAATGTCAAATAAGAAAAATGTCACTGGAGATTCAATGATGTATTTGATGTGAAGACTATTACTAACCCCGCCGCCCCCCGCCCCCCCAAAAAAAACAAAAAAACAAAAAAACAAAATAAAAAATAATTTTTTCTTACCTAGTGGGGTGGCCTAATTTCTTTCCTCCAGCTAAGCACAACCACAAACAGCATTTAACTTACCTTATTCTCTCTTCATGTTTTGCATTACTATATAATAATAAGGAACCATAAGCATACAACAACTTTGAGATCTTGGATAATTTTTTTTCCCATACAATGCACATATTTTATATATAAATATATATATATATATATGTATATGTATGTATAGAAAAATGCTACTTATCACGGGTTTGTTTACTGGCTACACTCAACGGCTGACGTGCAATGACAATGTGCCATGTTATGTTGGCAAAAATGATTTAATTTTTTTAAATGAAATACGTACAAGATAAAAATTAAAAATGAAGAGGAAAAAATAGAAAGCCTACTAATCTAGGAATCCTGTGCGAGTTCAGGAACCGTGAACGGGCAATAATTTTCCTTCTGTCGACTCTTGCCTACCTCATGAGATTTACTCTCTCTATCTCTCTCGAGCCAAAGGATTAGTAATTTCTCAATATCTCCTCTAACCAACCAGTTAAATATTTTAATCTTTTATCATTTTTTTTCTGTCTTTGCATAGTTTTGTTTTTCAATGTGTGATGGATCGTTCACCGACTTTGTGTAGATGTGTCCGATCACTTTGTGGATACTGTTGGAAAATTGTGAAGTGATTCACAATGTTTGAGCCAATTAAAATGTGAAACCTATACATTTTTTGAAATGGGTCCAAGGTGCTTTGGATTAATCTCTGTGAGGAGATTAATTTTAATAATTTATTTGCTCAGATCCATTAAGGATTGAAGGAGTTGTTGGTTCTCAAAGTGGCCAATATAACATGCGTTTACTTGAGTGAAGGGGACTTGTCCCACATCAATTTCTTAGGAGAAAAATAATGTGCATATAAAGCATTCTCTTAAAGTTGGGTTTGGACCCCAAAGGACACTCCAATTTTGTGGATGAGGGAGGACCTACCCAACCTATGGGTCCACCACACACGTGCGCGCCCACACCGAGCTAGTTTAGGTATGGGAATGGGTCAAAGCATGATCTGGTTTAATTTTTTGGCTCAAATTTTAAATTCAAATTTAAATTATTTCTAATGGTTAGACATGGCCATTGGTTTTGGTTGGAGCCTCTTCGAAGGAGGTTGTGACCGTCCGGTTGGCTGGTGCCTTTCCAATTCCTGTAACGCCGTGTTTGGCAAGTTAGTGCCTCAAACAGACACTAGTAGTCTATAAATAGAGTAGCATTCCTTCCATTCGTTTTTCTTAATAGTTTCTTTTTACATTGAGAGAGTACTGACGCTGTTTACATTCGCCGAGCTCAAAAATTGAAGTGCTCCTTCTACAAGTTGTTGATCGTTTTATCCTAGAAGGCAGACACCCGTTGTTCCCATCAGCACCAGGTATGGGGGACAAATCTGTCTTAAAGAGAGAGTAGTTCAACTCGACTCGATCATTCTATTTTCTTGTTTCTGCACACACGTGTTCGACATATTATTGATCATTCTATATCAAAACTTGATTCGCTCTCAAATGTACGTTGAACTTGAGCTTCCCACAAGGTTTACAAGTGTCAAGCGGTGTTCTCTTGGTAAGCCGATCTTAAATTGAGTTATAGCTAGCTGCTCAATGCACTCCTCAATCTCATTGTAGGCCTCCCAGTAGCGCCGCACGTACGCCCGTAATCCTTCTCCATTGTTCTTCTGTAAGGTAAGTAGGAACTCTACCTCCCTAGATTGCTTGTTGTTGACAATGAAGCGAGCAGTGAATAGTTCGACAAGTTGTCTCTAGTTTGATACTGATTTAGATGGAAACTTGTTGAACCATCGTAGGACCACCTCTCCCAGGCTAGATGGGAAAACTTGGCACATCAAGGATTGATCTCCACTCGAGAGTGTCATCGCCTACTCCTAGTTCCGGACGTGACTGATTGGATCTACCTTCCCATCACATGGTGTGAACTTTGGCGGGGCAAACTTTCTTAGAGGTTGGCAGCACTCAATCTCTTTTGTGAAAGGTGTGGATGCAATCTTATCTAGGGCTCTACTGACCATGTCTTGGGTAGTGCGTGCCTTGGGGTGCTTCTCTCTGCTATCAAGTTTTTCGTTTAGCCACATTTCCCATTCCTGCTGTTGTCGACTAGCTCCAGCCCAATCTCCGTCCCGCGGTGTCTGGCTCCGCTTGTGTTACTAATCTCCTTGTCTTTCATTGTAGCAGCCAGTACTGGAGGCATGGCTCCTAACAATGTGCACCGGTGTTGAGCTTCTGCTTCTAAAATCTTGATTCCTTCTATCATTGCGATGGCTTGGTGATCCTCCTCTAGCTCGATCATCTTTTTCTAGAGATTGTGTCCCTCATTGCCCTGAGAAGCTGGTACTCATATTTGCTTAAACCATCCCACAAATGATGCCAGTTGTAAGTTAGATTTCTGGGAAGGCCTGGCCGATCACTCGAACCATTATCATAGAGCACCAACTTACTGCAAGGAAATAAAGGAGTTAGAATGAATCAACCCTCTATGGGCCGATCACATTTCGACGATTAAGTTAGCAATCTCCATATAGAATGAAGTGAATAAAGACTATATATGCTTGAATCTTATTCTCCATACCTTACTTCTTGAGGCTTTAGTGTTTATAATATAGTGCTCTCTGTTAAGCCTCCGGTAATCATGACCTATCTCATAGGCTTATGCCGACTAGAGTTGGCTAATCGGATAGAAACTCACCTTTATTGCTGTGCGTGAGTTCGATTGACCAGACGTGAGTATGGCCATCTTGTGCTACATCTCTTTCGCATTAAATGCAGGTCTGTTCAGCATTAAATGCTGACAATTAAGTAAAGAGTGCTATGATATCCCTAGCGAGTGCCCCAGCTCTTTGGGCTGAGAAATCTTGTGACTTAGGCTAATCTCGGGAATATGGGCCTAAGCTGTATTAATGATATTTGGGTTGCTAAAGGCCCAAATAAATTTGTTTAATCTTTATTGGGCCTGCCCTGATGGGCTGGGCTACAGTTTCTTAACCCACATGTAGTATGACATATATTGTTGTTTTTATTAGACATTTGTGTAAGTATTCCAAAGCATAAATTTTTATTGTTTAGATATATACATGCTATATACTGGAATTACTAGTTGATAACAGGTCTAAAGATACTATACTAGTGGAAGGTTTGTCGGTTGAGAGAAATTTATACATTTCACTCTCGAAAACCCAGATGTTAAAATTAATGGGAAGTTTTATCGATGGAAAAGAAACACAAGATTTCACTCTAGGAAAACTAAGATTTTGCGTATGAATTGAATCAAAATTTTATGATAATCAACTATAACACGGGAGATGATTGTAAGCATAATGGACTTTTGATCTCACGACTTCTGAAAATTTGTATTATTTAATTTAGATTTATGCTGCAAAATCAAGTGTTGTGCTAATATCCCTTTGTGCATTTTAAGATGATCCATCACATGGATGTTTGTGTAGAAATTTGTGTTTTTCACTTAAAATGAAGTACAGATTTTGGATTGTAACAATTGATGGGTTTACATCCACTGATTAGACAAGCAAATCAAGAAGACTATATAACAAAATTTTATGTATCTGAGCATGGCAACATAACATTACTTTAATCTTACTCCCTATTGTTATTAGCATAAGAAATATTGTATGCGCTATAAGGAAGGGGCATGTACGATGTTCTAATTAGCGAGTTAGTGATAAACTGTTATAAGGAAACACTGGTATATGACTTTTCATTTGGTCTTTTATGACTAAACTATGAGGGTTGACTGTTGTTTGATATTTATTTGAGATAGTAGTCAAGCATGTTGATGCAATAAATTTGTTATCTATCTAACTCTTGTGAACAGATAGAGCTTAACTATACGTCTTAACAAATATTGGAAGAGCTCTTACAGACTGCTAAATCCAATGATATTGTTTTCGGATAAGCATTTAAATATTCTATATTCCGAATGATGTTGCTTTAGGTGCACTAAGAGGTGGCATAGTAAAATTTTATTGCTTAATAATGAGTGCCTAGGGGCTGCAGAATCTGCTAAAACTACTTATTTGACTAAGTCTAGTGCATATAAGGCATTGGTGCCCATGTATAAGAGTAGTAAGTGTTTCCCCAGTTGGTTGTTGATGCTGGGTTATCCGTTGCAAAGGCAAATATTACCAAGTGCATAAAATTGCATGGTGGTGCAAAGATTGAGAGTAATGTAGTTGTTGTTTACTAAGAAAAATTATGGACACTTCGACAGTGACAACACTGAGTCGAAGTTAGTACACTCAAGCTTAGTTTCTTGCATGGTTCATTATTAGAGTTCTCATGTGTCTGTCGTTTATTCTCTCCTTTGTGGATAGTAGACTTAACAGTCCTAACTAGAAAGCAATAATATATATTACTAAGTGACGTATCATTGCTGAACTTTCGAGCACACATGGAGAATATTCTAGTATGTATGTGTCTTTGGTTAACACTAACGAGCTGGATATGCGACATGGGTGCCCTTGGTATCTCCATAACTTTTTTCAAAAAAATTTATTCTCATTTCACACGATGGTAAGTCTCATTTTCATAATAGGATATTTGGAGATTTGGGTACTAATGGTATCTAGCATTATTGTTGTATCACACTCACTTGTCTATAGAAGGCTGAGTATTTTTTTTGTGAGACTATATGCTAGATTAGGTCATATTGAACATTCAAGGCAACAATAATCATGCACATTAGTCCACTTGGGTTTGTTTTGACTCTATGAACATGAGAGCTAGACTGATAGCTTCTTGTTTTATCACACACACATATATATGTATATATATATATATGAAATTCGGCATCTTGGTCTAATCATTGTTGGCATTCTAGCCTATTTTTATGATCTTTCATATGTTAGAAGCATTAGTTACTTTAGATGTTACATAATGTGGTTAAGGGTCATTTCGACAAGAGTATTAAGGCTCTAATGACCACGTAAGGATGTGGGTTTCTATTTGCTTGACTTGCAAGGCTCTGTGATTACATAAAGAAAACTTAGACAGTTGACTGTTTCTAACACTTCTCAGTTAACATATGCAGCGAAGTTAATAAATTAGTCTTTGTTTGAATGGTTAACTTGCTAATGGCACAAGATGGTCTTAACGTCTCCTATAGGGGAGGTGCATCTTTACCTGTAAGCATATGGTCTCTGCATCAGTTTCTTCATTCTAGTTGAATTATGGATTGGCAAAGAACCTATTTAGGTAATTTGTGTTCATTGGATCATCACCTCCCTTTTTTCTCCTATTATTTGGGAATTTAGATATAAGAGAATGGAGGTAGCTTATCATATGCTACCTACGCACTTTAAGAGCTTGGTGATCCTATGAAATGCAATTTTTTGTTGCCTAGTTGAGAATGAAGAAGAGATCTTTCAACCTTTTAGAATAGTGAGAGCGACTTGACTATTAGTGGATTAGTTTCATTAGAATGAGGTTCTGTAGAGTCAATAACCTTAGTTGTGCAGAAGCATAAGTGAATAGTTCATGTGTTTTCTTTGGAACCTAATCATGATTGCTCCACGAGATGACATCGAGTTTTGGGTCATAACACATGACTCTATTGTTCCTTTCCAGTAAAGTGGATTGATGTTGTGCATGCTTATTAAAGTTTGTCAGGCTCAACCTTGTTTGGTATTTGGTTGACTCCCATAATGTTGCATAATTGATGAGGACAATTAGGGTTCTTTCATTCATGCACAAAGTGGGAGAATTGTTTATCACTACAGAGCCACTAAAAGGTAATGCAAGGTGCCAAATATGTATTTGCCTTATGAAAAAATAGAGTTGTTTTTGGCGAAAGATTACATTACATGTATTCTTAGGAATTGTTCTAGCTGTCATTGTGTATTAGGATTTGGAACTATGACATATGAGCATGATGACTACACTTCTATTTCGTGTTTTTGGATATGTGTTGCTTTATGACCAAAGATCATGTGCGCAAATGTTGCGAGTGGATCTGGTCATGTTCTAAAGCATTATCCAAGCGATAGTGTTCTAGCCTTCATCGATGTATCATTCGACACAAGCCACTGATGGCTAGTACAATCTACAATATGGGTGTCAATTGTCTACATATCCCGTATATATTGTGTGCTAGAAATGATAGAGTTGATTTGTCACAACCAAAAGGTTGATGGACCGATATGGATGAAGTAAACTCAATGCTTGGATATAAGTTCCTGAGATAAAAATTTACGAATTCATTATCACTCTTATCAGTTTAGTAACTTATGTCTTGGTATGAACCTTTTTAAGGTACTGATGCAGTGAACTTAGTTGGCTTGTGTTCTATGTTCTTGAGTAATTGATGAACATACAGTATGTCGTCGTGCGTACTTAGCCTAAGTTCTCCACTCTTAAATAGTTAGGAGCCCAAAGTATGCTATGGTGCATTCTCGACACAAGTTTCCTATTTTCGTGCTATAAGAACCTTAGAGTATACTAAGGTGTGTACTCGGTCAAACTTGTTCTTCAAGTTTTTATAGCTAGCTACCAGCAAATAGTTAAGTTTTGGTAATGCTCACTGAATGAGGTTTAAAGATACTGGGTTATCGTAAAGAGACTATGTATACTATACTATAGATATTTGTAACGTCATGGTCTTAGTAGCGCTAATGCAAGCGGTAACTTGAGAAAGTGCATATAAGATATCTCACCATTACACTAGTTGCGCAATAATTTTTTAATAAGTACATAAATCAATAGTTATGAAATCATTAGTTGTATAGTTGCGCAATAGGTAAAAATTCTAAATCACATTCTATGAGTCATACAATTGAAGATTCCTTCATATATCAATCATTAGAGAACTGACAAGGGCTTGTGTAGAATCCATGATTGCGTAGATAGTGATTTTTTTTTCAGTATGTCACTTGTATTTGTATATTCTTGATTGGGATATTGTAACAACTTGAATTTTTTCAGACTGTTAATAAGTAAAATAAATTATCTCAGGTTATATTTCATATCAACACGTCGTCAAAGAAAATGAACTCTCAAAATATTAAATAAATCTCTATAAATTAGAATAATCAAAATAACATATATATATATATTGTGTCTCCAAATATATAACTTTAATTATTTTCCAACTTATATCCCCCAAATAAAATGCAATTTTAATAACTCCAAAAGTACATCCTCAAAATAATAAATATTGCTCCAAATATTGCACTAGCACCTCATTTGCCTTTACTAGAAAAATACAATTAAACCGAGAAGTATACAATATGAAAGGAATACAAGTACTCAACATAGGGCAATTAAAATGGAGCTCGACAATCAGTCAAATCGATTCAATAGATCAAATGATAGGATTAACACGGTGATAATAAATCATGACTAATATGTGTATCAATCATTTCAATCTTATTCCAAAGTTTCATCACAGTCCAATACCTAACTCTTTTTAGTATCATGCCAAACACCAGCCGCACATGTAACAACACCAAATTTCATAACTAACACCCTGTAGGGTCGCCCTTCCATAACCAAAGACGCCGTAGGGTTATCATTCCATAACTATTTTCAATAACAGGCCAAGGGCTACGTTTGTACATATACTAATTAGTTTCATAGCACATCAACCAAAACATAATTTAACCATTTTTAAAAATAATTTTATCATTGAATTTATCAACGAACATGATATTCAAGAATGTGACAAAAGAAATTTAACAAAGCCAATAGTAATATAATCAGAAAGTTTAACAACAAATACGAATATTTAAAATGAATACAATTTAGGAATGACGGGAATACACTCTTTGCAAAGAGATTTAGGAAAGAGTATATTGTATACAACCGGTTTACCTCAAACATGTCCTACAGTTTTTGCAGAGATCGGCCCAAAGCCCCAAATTATTCTGTATAAATTAAAATCAAAGTGATAAAAATTTTCTCATATCCCAAACACTCTTCCTTTTCTCTTTTTTCTTTTCTTTCTTCTTAGTAAAACCTTTTCTTTCCCAATTTCCTTGGCTACCAACATTAGCAGAAGTACCTCCATCTTTACTCTGTTTTTCTCACCCTCTCTTTGCAATATCTATTGCTCTATGGTGAGTAGTGTGCGATCAAAGGCTAGATGGGCTTGGAGTTTATAGGCTGAAGATACTTGGGAGGACAAGCCAACTGGTCCCTTATGTTATTTACTGATTCTTTTTGGGCTTCCTTAACAATTTGCTAATTATTTTCCTTCTACCTAGTTAATTCTCTAATTGGCCTAACTCCCTTCTATCTCTATTTCTTTGTTAGTTTCCCCCTCTAATCCTTTTTCATTTGCACCCTTCTACATATTTCGAAGTCATTGTTAATTTTCCTCCACCATAATTTATTTTTTAAAGTTTGCTATGAGTTTATGTGAACTAACTTCCATATATTCCAATCCCATTTTATTTATACTTTAGTCCCAAAATTATTTTAAACAAAATTTATACTAATTAATAAAATAAGTTAGTCATAGTGTTCTCCTAAATCTCAAAGGCTTACTTTTAGCTGTAAATAATTTCTTTCAAGTAATCTATCTAATAATAATATAAAAATATTCTCTCCCATGACTACCTTTCTTTACAGACACACACACACACACACACATATATATATGTATATATATTCTTTTCTATTTTATTATTCTTCAACTTTATCATTTCATAAGTACACACCCACATATATATAGCGTGAGACACAATCTACTAATTAATCTTAATCGTTACAGATATTATGACCAATTTGCATGTAGTATGATTGATGTGCATCCATGCATTATTTATTTTGGTTATAACTGTAATGGTATTAGGAGTAGCACACATAATACTATTTTGACAAGTATGATTGGCTCATTCACACAAACAATCGTCTTTGGCGTTTGACGTAAGCATACCTCTAGTACTTTGAGATATTTGCTTTTTGGCGCTTGATATAGCGAGCAGAAATGAGACAAGATAAGCTATAATGTCGCCTTGTTTGGAGATAAGATTAGAACTAAAGCGAAGGTCAATAATGGTCATATCCCAATGTCCATTATGATTGTGTTTTTTTTTTTTTTTGTTTTAACGTTAGTTAGATGCGAGATCTTTACTTGTTGCTCTATGGTTGACAAACTTATGAAAAACTCAGGTTAGACGCTTGTGTAGCAATTAGACTAAAATTTGTACGGTGTATGAGTACGACATACGCTCTCTTTTGTCAATTGAGATACTTCATCGTACACTACAAGAAATTGGCCTTTTAGCGAGAAAAGTATTAGAAAGGGAAGCAAATCTCACGCTAAAGGTACCTTTTTAGCGGGGAAGTAAATTTCATACTACAAGTGCTTGCGACAGATTTAGGAGGTGTGAAGGAATGGATCTCTACTTCTTCACTGTATGAGTCCTTTGGTCATTTTCATATAATTGACATTTTTAGATGACTTAATTTTTACCACTATCCTTTATAACCTTGACTATGTCATGAGGTGAAAGAACTAATACTAAGCTACTTTGGCATGTTACCTACACTCATGAGTGATTCGCCCCTCTGGAACATTGCCGGGGAAGCGATTAGTTTTTTTTGTATCTAAGTGGCATGAGAACGAGGGAAGATCATCTTGAGCATCCTGTATTATATTCACTGCATGCAACTTGTGTCATTGTTATATACTACGAAAAAGTATGAATATATTAGAGAAAACTTCGAGGGGTTAAGCATGCTCTTGTTTGAGAGATTACAAATGTTTGAACTGGTGCATCTGCATGGATTTGGGATACATAAGACACATTTTATTTATTTATTTTTGTTTTTGTTGACTCCATGCCTTGATTTTGATGATAACTAAAGCTTGTGTTATCTTACTAATGATTTTAATTAGTGTGTAGAACAATAAGAAATAATTCTTAGACTTAAAGCTGAGTAACTATCAAAGTGGGATGCACAATAAGCTAAGGATGAGTGATGGACCAAAATAGAAGAATAACACCTATTCAAAAATCAATCTAATAATTTGAATTCGAAGAGATTAAAGGTGCTCAAGGAAGAAATTATCAAGTCTTGGGAATATACATTGGAGACTCATAAAGGAGGTCTTGAAGGCATCAAAGGTTGTTCAAGTTTTATCAACAAGAAGAAGAATTCAATCATGAATGAGCAATGAAGAGGAATGACATCTATCCAAATTTCACTCCAATCAATTGATTTCAAAGAGATTGAAAGTGTTCGAAGAGGAAACCATCAAGCTTTGGGAGGATACATTGAAATCTCAAAGAACAGAGTTTGAAGGCATTATGATCATTTAGGAAGAAGAATTCAATCTAAAATTGAATTGAAGCTCTTTCAATTAACATTACTTATTTGAAGATCATTAAAAAAGTTTCTTGATACCCCAAAGAGAAGATCCCTTGAGAAACTTGAAGTGTTTGAAGTAAAATTGGCCAAGTGAAGCAAAGAAGGCCATGCCTGGGTTCAATGAATCAACACAAGAAGACAGAGGGCAAGATTTGAAAAATACATATGCAGGTGTTGACACATGGTTGTCAAGTGTCAACACATGGAGGCCAGTGACCAACTACAAAATGATGTGTTGACACATGGTTTTAAGGTGTTGACACATGGAAACCAGTGACCAATGCCAGCATGATGTGTCGACACCTGAGTCTAACGACTCTATTTTTAAACATTATAATGGTCTAATCTCACATTAAATGAAGCCCTAACCACCTCTAACGGCTGAAATTGATTATGGGATTTATATAGAAGACTCCAAACACACTTATAGACGAGATATAACATTCCTTATACCATTGATGATCTTGAGCTGAAAATTCTTCCAAACATCAGAAAATTTCCTTTATCCTCAAGGGTTGGCATTTAGTGAGTTATTGAATTCTCATCTACTCTTCATAGAGAGTGTGTACTTCAATTGTATATCTCTTATTCACATGTGAGTTAAAGTTTGAGTATTCTCTAGTTTAAGAAAAGCACTTGTGTAAGTTTGAGAAATCTTAGACCAAATTCATGAGACATTGAAGCTTGGGTGTAAGTTTCAAGGCGAGTGAGCTAGACACTTCAACCAGCCTCCATCTTGTAATTGGATATTACATGGTGGAAGATGATTTCAAGGGGATCTTGGGGTGAGGACGTAGACCACAAGTTGTGGTTGAATCTCGACAATTTTTAGTGTTTCTTTTTTTCCTTTGCTTTCATTTCTTGCTTTATTATATTGCATTGCATAAACCTTGAGTTATCGTTACTTTACTTAGATTATTTTTTAATTTGTCTTAATTGCAATTAGTTTTGAAAAACCCAATTCACTCCCCCCTCCCCCCTTTTGGGTTGCCTTTTGGGCCAACATTAGTATCAGAGCTTATATTCCTTTATTTGGCTTAACATCCTAGGAATTGATTGATGTCAACCAATTTTGGAAGCCCTCTAGGTGAGAGTCAATCTACTAACAAGCCTCTTATGTTTAATGACACTAATTACAATTATTAAAAAAAATAGAATGAGAATATACATACAATCTATTGATTATGAATTATGGAGAATTATTTTAAATGGTCCCAAAATTCCTACAAAGAAGGTTGAAAGGGTTGAAGTTCCTAAACTTAAATCTGAATGGGATTAAGATGATTTGAAATTTTTGCAATCCAATGCTAAAGCCATGAATATTTTGTATTGTACTCTTGATCCTAATGAATTCAATCGCATTTTTACTTATGAATCAGCTAAAGAAATATGGAATAGACTTGAGGTAACTCATGAGGGTACCAATCAAGTCAAGGAGTCCAAAATCAATATTTTGGTGGATAACTATGAATTGTTTAGGATGAAATCTGATGAGTCCATTACCTATATGTTTACAAGGTTTACTAACATTATTAATGGCTTAAAGTCTCATGGAAAAGTTTATCCTAACAATGAACAGGTTAGGAAGATTCTAAGATCATTGCCAAAGACTTGGGAAGCCAAGGTCACTGCAATTTAAGAAGCTAAGGATCTCAATACCTTTCCTCTTGAAGAACTCTTGGGCTCCCTTATGACATATGAGCTCACTCAAAGACAACATTCCCAAGAAGATGAAGACAAGAAAAAGAAATCAGTGGCATTCAAATCCACCACTCAAGAAGATAAATCAACAAGTGATAAGGATGATGAAGACATTGCTCTTATCACAGAAAAATTCAAAAGGTTTATGAAGAGGAAATGAAAAAGTGGAAAGAAGCAAGAAGCTAAGGAATATTCTAGCAAAGAATCAACCATAATATGCTTTGAATGCAAGAAGCCAGGCCATATAAGAGCTGACTGCCCCATGCTTAAAAAAAAAAGAAGGAAAGATAGAGGCAGAAAGGCAATGGCTGCTATCACTTGGAGTGATGATGAGGAATCTACCTTCGAAGAGGAAACCAAACCTCATGAAGTGGCTGATTTATGTCTCATGGCTCATGAAGAAGAAAGTGAGGTATCATCTCCTAATCCTTCTCAATTTACATTCAATAAACTACAAGATGCATTTGATGATTTGATTATTGAATTTAAAAAGATAGGAATAAAAAATAATCTTAAGGTTTTACAAAAGGAAATTAAGGAATTAAAGAAGGGAATCTGCTTTTTGAAAGAAGTTAAGAAAAGTTATATTTCAATGGATTTCACTCTTTCAAAAGAAAAGGTTGAAGAAAATCATGTGTTGAAAGAAAAAGTTAAACACTTAGAAACATTTCTTTTTCAATGTGTAAATAGAAAAGAAAAATTAGATGCTATTCTTAAAAAACAAAAATGCTCTCTTGATAAAGCTAGACTTGGTTTTATCCCTTCAAAAGGAGAAAGTTTTCAAAAACCAGATTTATCTCCTCTACAGAAAAATCACAAATTTCATGTTTTTATTACCAAAAAGTAAGATACATTGCCACTAGATGCTATGCCATGCAAAGATCATATACTCCTAATAATGCATGGGCTCCAAAAAGGCCATTGAAAACTAACCTCCAAGGTCCCAAGATGGTTTGGGTACCTAAAGCCAAGTGAACTATTTTGTAGGTGTGTCTTCCAGCTAAATCCAAGAAGGACCATTAGTACTTAGATAGTGGATGCTCAAGACATATAACGGGAGATGAAGCTCAATTCACTTCTCTCTCACCAAAGAATGGAGGATTTGTCACCTTTGGAGATAATAACAAATGGAAGATTATTAGTATAGGTAGTATTGGTAAGAATTCTTCTACTCCTATTGAAAATGTTTTACTTGTTAAGGACTCAAACACAATCTTTTGAGCATAAGTCAATTATGCGACAACGGATGCAAGGTTGTATTTGAGTTCTCAAAATATGATGTAGTTGATATCAATAGTAACAAAACGATTCTCACTGGGCATAGGCAAGGCAATATATATATATATATATATATTTGATCTAAATGATTTATCTCTTTACAAAGTTGGTTGTGGCATAGAAGACTTGGTTACAATAGCATGAGCATACTTTCGAAGATTTTTAAAATGATTTAGTCAAAGGTCTTCCTAAAATCAAATTTCACAAAGATAGAGTTTGTGATGCTTGTCAAATGAGAAAACAAACTCGTATCTCTTTTAAATCTATAAATATGACGACCACTTCTAGGCCATTACAACTATTACAAGAAGCCTCATCAAACCAACAAGATGCCAATGAAGGTCTACCTAAGGAGTGAAAATATGAGCATAACTATCCAATTGAGCAAATCTTAGATGATCCTTTACTAGTGGAAAGAACTAGATCCTCTCTTAGAAATATAAGTAATCATCTTACATCTTTATCTCAAATAGAACCAAAATGCTTTCAAGATGCTGAAAATGATAAGTTTTGGATCAATGCTATGCAAGAGAAATTGAATCAATTTGAAATGAATGAGGTATGACACCTTGTTTCTAGGCCTAATGATCATCCAGTTATTAGAACTAAATGGGTCTTTAGAAATAAAATGGACGAATCTGGAATTGTTGTGAGAAACAAGGCAAGACTTGTTCCTCAAGGATATAGCCAAGAAGAAGGCACTGATGTTGATGAAACTTGTGCTCCGGTAGTTAGATTGAAAGCCATTAGAATGTTGCTTGCATTTTCATGTATTAAGAACTTCAAACTTTATCAAATGGATGTCAAGAGTGCATTTCTAAATGGTTTTATCACTGAAGAAGTATATGTTAGCAGCCTCTTGGATTTGAAGATCCAAAATTTTTCTAATCATGTTTTTAAATTATCAAAAGCTTTATATGGTTTAAGCAAGCCCCAGGGGCTTGGTATAAAAGATTAAGCAAATTCTTGATTGAAAATGGTTTCTCAAGAGGAAATATTTACACTACTCTTTTTATTAAGATTAGAAATAATGAAATGCTTTTAGTACAAATATATGTAGATGACATTATATTTGGTGCTACTAATGAATTACTTTGTAAAGAATTTGCCAACTGTATGTAGGGAGAATTTGAAATAAGTATGATGGAACAACTTAATTACTTTCTCGATCTTCAAATCAAGCAATCAAAGGAAGTTATTTTTATCAACCAAGCCAAAGATATCAAGAATTTAATCAAAAAGTTTGGCATGGAAGTTGCAAAGCCTATAAGTACTCTAATGAATACTTCAACAAAATTGAACAATGATGAGAAAGGTAAATCTATAGATACTAAACTTTATAAAAGCATAATAGGTTCGTTATTATACTTAACGGCTAGTAGGTCTGATATTATGTTTAGTGTTTGTCTTTGTGCAAAATTTCAATCTAATCCTAAAAAATCTCATGTAATTGCTATGAGGAGGATTTTTAGATATCTCAACCACACACCTAACTTTCGATTATGGTATTCAAAGGATACATTTTCAATTTAATTGATTACATTGATGCTGACTATGCGGGGAGTAGATTTGATAGGAAGAGCACAAGTGGCTCTTGCCAACTCCTATGCAACATATTTGTATCTTGGTTTAGTAAGAAACAAAACTTAATTGCTCTCTCCACAGCTGAGGCTGAATATATAGCAGCTGAAAGTTATTGTGCTCAAATGTTGTTGATTAAACATCAATTAGAGGATTATGGCATGACATTTGAACATATACCCATTAGATGTGATAATACTAGTGCTATAAACTTGACTAAGAATCCTATTCAACACTCTCGTACAAAACACATTAATATTAGATATCATTTCATACGAGATCATGTGCAAAAAAGTGATATTGAACTTGATTTTGTGAGTACAAATATGCAATTAGCTAACATTTTCACAAAACCATTAAGTGAGGATAGATTTTGCATAATAAGAAGATAATTGGGAATGAGTAATCATATAGCTTGATTTTTGCTGAAATTAAGTGAAGTCCATATCATTTGTATTTTAAATATAATCAAATGTGTTGATTGTTTGTATGAAATGCATTTTATGTTCTTACAATTCATTGCATGCTCATATTAGAGCACATTATCTTCTCAAAATAACTAGTCGACCCCTGAGTTCATAGAAATCCAATCTAACACACTCTGTCGTCATGTGTTAACACATGCATCGGGCCTATATATTTAAGACTCTCTTGTTTTAACGTCATTATATTTGAAATTTCCCTCTCTCTCTCTCTCTACATATCTATTTCTCTCCCTCTCTTTTCAAACCAAACCAATCGCTACCAACCACCCCTCAAAATCTCTCATTCAAATATCATATAAACCCTAGCCGATCCATCCCCAACCTCTCTCAACCTTCATTAATTCTTCCATGGCTCCCAAAACTGACAAATCACGAAAGGATATAGAGCCCTAGGTGTGTCGACCCCTCAACCTCAAAAGGGCCGGAAAAAGAAATACAAGGGACAATCGAGCAAGGACAAAGAAAAAAAGAAGAAAACCAAGAAGGGTGAGTCACGGTCCTCCACAACTCTAAAAATGAATGAGTTATACTTTAGTGAAGACAAAGTCCAAGAGAGGTACAATACAACTTTCTCTCTTAGGAAGGTTTTCAATAGTAGATAGGTGGATTACACATTCTTTGATATGCACAGATTTGATTTGAACACAAAACTTAGGAATTTAGGTTGGAAACCCATGACAACCCTAAGAGATGATGTATACCTTGACCTTGTTGCCCATTTTTATGCTAATGCTGAAAAAGAATATGGAAATGTGTCTATTGTGAGTTATGTAAAAGGTGTGATTTTAACTTTAAGTAGAACTGTTATTAGAGAAATTCTCGGTATTGGACTTAGAGGAGAAGTATATAGAGATGATGTGCTGAGAAAAGAACAACTAAAAGTCCTTTATGGGGAAGAAATGGATGAATGTATACAGCCCCTGGTCAATGACTTGCCTCTTAAACTAAGATTACTGCATCACTTTGCTTGCACTATATTTATTCCGAAGGTTGGGAAATATGAGTACATTTCTGACAAGGAATTGTTCTTCTTGTGGGCATGTATGATTGATACTAAAATAGACTTGCCTTTGTTCATATTGAATCACATGTTTAAAGCCATACTTGCCAGGATCAGTCTACCATACAGTATCTTTGTAACCAAAGTCTTAAAACATTTTAAGGTAGATTTGAAGAATGAGAAGAAGAGAACCCCAAAGTTTATTAGTGATGAGTATAATGAAAACACTCTTGAAAGGATGAGGTATATTCTGAAAAATAATAAATGGACTCCTAAACTCACAAAGAAACCTTCTGTGGGTGATGCGTTAAAGGAAAAGACTATAACTCAGAGTACCTCTAGGGCAAGGAGTGCCAAGAGAAATCTCATTCAAGAGTTTGAAGGAAGTGAAGGGGTTATGGCTGGGTTTATGACAGAAATGATGGAATCTTAGAGAAATTAAACAAGAAGCTAGACATTGTTGCCACAAGAATGATGTTTGTTGAAAGAAAAGTGAGAGAATTGAAGAAAGAAGTGAAAATGCTGAGAAAAGAAAAAGGAAAAATGATAGAATATGAAAAGGAAGAAGATGAGGAAGGAGAGGAAGAAAACTTAAAAGAAGAAAATGATGGAAATGAAACAATTAGAGAAGATGAAGAGGGTGAAGAAGAAGGTGAAAAGAAGGGTGAAGAAGAAGATGAAGAGGATAAAGGATAAGAAAATGTTGAAGACAAAGGTGAAGATGGTAAAGAGGAAGACAATGCTAAAAAGGAAACTGGGGTATAGGAACAAGGCCAAGGAAATGACTCCTTTGCAATTGAATTTAATGCCCCTATTCCCACTTCTGGTCGCAAATATAGGCTAAGAGATAGGCCTCGAAATAAATTCTCAAACACCATAGAAAACCCTCTTGTACTAACTCCATCTCCACCTCCCTCTCCTAACTAAGCTCACCCACTTTTGCCTTCCCCCTCACTTTTTCTCTCTTGCATTTTTATTTTTGCATATTAGAAGGATGGTGTGTTATCCTCAAAAGATAACATTTATACAATATTTTGTGAATGGTAGTTGTCTGACTTTTTGTAGTATTTTTGTGATTGAGATATAACTTTGTCATTAATGCTTTTATGGATGAATGCATGGATTGCTACCTTATTTATATCAATTATATTATTTTAAGATTTTTTGCTATTATACTTGTCTTTGTTATAAACATTTATTTCTCTTTTTGATGACTTGACAAAATAGGGAAGAAGAACAATAAATATGAGAAAAATGGTAAAATATGGTTTTAGTGGGAGAAGATTGATAAAGTAGAATGGTTTATGGAAGAATGGTAATATACATTTTTTATAATCTTTAATTATAATTGCTTTGAAAAAGTTGCTATAAAATTGAGAATTGCTTTGATCAATTGATGAAGAACAAAAGAAAGAAATTTTTTTTGGGAACATCAATTGCATAACTACAAAAGAAAGCGGGAGCAATTCTTTGGTATGAAATCTCACTCTTCACTTATATCATTTAGTCTTAAACTTATTTTGCAAAAGTTTTGTTATCATTAAAAAGGGAGAGATTATTGACTCTATGCCTTTATTTTGATGATAATTAAATCTTGTGTTATCTTACTAATGATTTTAATTAGTATGCAGAACAATAAGAAATAAGTCTTAGACTTAAAACTGAGTAAATATCAAAGTAGGATACATAACAAGCTAAGGATGAGCAATGGACCAAAATAGAGGAATATCACTTATTCAAAAATCAATCCAATAATTTGAATTCGAAGAGATTAAAGGTGCTCAAGGAAGAAATCATCAAGTCTTGGGAGGATACATTGGAGACTCAAAAAAGAGGTCTTGAAGGCATCAAAGGTTGTTCAAGTTTGATCAACAAGAAGAAAAATTCAATCATGGATAAGCAATGAAGAGGAATGACATCTATTCAAATATCACTCCAATGAATTGATTTCGAAGAGATTAAAGTTGTTCGAAGAGAAAATCATCAAGCTTTGAGAGAATACATTGAAATCTCAAAGAAAAGAGTTTGAAGGCATCATGATCATTTAAGAAGAAGAATTCAATCTAAAATTGAATTGGAGCACTTTCAATTAACATCACTTATTTGAATATCATTAAAAAAGTTTCTTGATACCCCAAAGAGAAGATCCCTTGAAAAGCACGAAGTGTTTGAATTAAAATTGGCCAAGTAAAGCAAAGAAGGCCATGCTTGGGTTCAATGAGTTGACACATGAGGACAGAGGACAAGATTTGAGAAATGCATCTGCAGGTATCGACAAATGGTTTTGAAATGTCAACACATGGAGGTCAGTGACCAACTACAGCATGATGTGTCGATACATGGTTTGGAGGTGTCGACACATGGATGCTAGTGACCAATGCCAGTATGATGTGTCGACACATAAAAGATAGGTGTTGATACCGGGGTCTAACGGCTATATTTGTAAACATTGTAATGGTCTAATTTCACATTAAATGAAGCCCCAACCACCTCTAATGACTGAAATTGGTTATAAGATTTATATACAAGACTCTAAACACACTTATAGACAAGAGATACAATATTCCTTCTGCCATTGATGATCTTGAGTTGAAAATTCTTTCAAATATTAGAAAATTCCCTTTGTCCTCAAGGGTTGGCATTTAGTGAGCTATTCAATTCTCATCTACTCTTCATAGAAAGGGTGTGCTTCAATTGTATATCTCTTATTCACTTGTGAGTTAGAGTTTAAGTGTTCTCTAGTTTAAGAAAAATACTTGTGTAAGTTTCAGAAATCTTGAACAAAATTCTTAAGACATTGAAGCTTGGATGTAAGCTTGAAGAAGAGTGAGCTAGGCACTTCAACCAGCCTCCATCTTGTAATTGGATATTGTATAGTGGAAGAAGACTTCAAGAGGATTTTGGGGTGAGAACGTAGACCATAAATTGTGGTTGAACCTCGATAATTCTTAGTGTTTCTTTTTGTGTTTTGCTTTTATTTCTTGCTCCATTATATTGCATTGCATAAACCTTGAGTTACTGTTACATTGCTTAGATTATTTTTTAATTTGTCTTAATTGTAATTAGTTTTGAAAAATCCAATTTACCCCCTCCATTCTTGGGTTACCTTTTGGGCCAACAGTTTTGAGGGTTGATGTCTTTACACTAACTCTAATAAGAGTTTCTAGTATAGAGCTTCCAAATTATAGGTGCGTTCCATGTTCACACGGCCCATTAAATTATATGAACTCACACTATAGTATTATGGATTATTGAAAGAGAATGTAGTGTCTTGTCCACCATGTGCGAGTGAGAGATGTTGTACATTGGGTCGGGTCTTGGACCCAAACCAGACACTCATGGTGGGTTGACTCGGTAGTTACAACAATATGGGTACATACATGTTTGTTGGAAGAACAAACATGCCTATTGGTCGGTAACCCTTAGATACGCCTCTTGGATGTTTATTGATTATACCCTAAAAGTGTAATCATAGGCTCTTAATCCGCACTTTGTTAGATTTATATTAGTGTTAATTTTCTTATTTTAGTTAGATATTTATTTGATTATGTTTTGTGTGTGCTTTGTAGGTTATATAAGCTAATAAAGGCAAAAAGAAAGCAAGAATAATCAAAGCGGGTTCAAGGCGAATAATTTGTTCATGAAAATTCAGACTTGTCTTGGTATTTGGGCCATATCTTTTTACTCCGACATCCGATTGAGCTGATTTTTGTGCCATTGGAAAGAAGACTTCAAGAGCTACAATTTGTCCTCTAATGTGCATCGGCTGAATCGGCCTCTAAAGTGGTCAAAATCAAGCTTCAAAGTGGAGGAATGAATAGTAACCGATCGATTGGCTTGGCAAACTTCAGAGAGGGTGATTTACCGATCGATCGGCCGATCGATCGGGTGAACAGTAACCCGATCGATCGGTGAACAGTGACCGATTGATCGGCCGATCAATCGGTGAATAGTAACCCGATCGATCGGTGAACAGTGCCCGTGAACAGTAAAAACAGTTTTTTTACCGATCGAACGCTCCAATTGCCGTTCGATCGGCCGATCGATCGGTGAACAGTGCCGATCGATCGGTCGATATAGATCTGGAGCTTAAAAGCTTTGTGGTCCGAAAAAATGGAGGAGGGGAAGATTTTTTGGGTTTGTAGCAGCCAAGGGGGCGGCATGAAAGGCTCTTCCAAGGTTGGTTTTTATGTTTTTGTGTATTTTAGCTTAGATTTATGTTTGTAATGTTAATGTAGGAGTAGAAATTGTAACTTTCTTACATTGTAATGTATTTTCCTTCACTTTCTTGCCATTTTCTCTCACTTTCTTAGCAACCAAACACTAGTTTTACTTAGTTTAATGTTAGATTTACCTTCATTTATGCTCTTTATTATGAATTCTAGTAGCTAAACATCTCTTGGGTGTGATTGTGAAGATCCACCAAGGATTTTCAAGTATTTCAATGGGGATTCATGAACTTCAAAGTTTTATTCATAGATTTGTATAGTTTTATTTGGTTGAGTGTTGGATTTGTTCGAAAACTTAGATTCATAACTCATTTGGTAATATTTATGCACAATTCAACAATTGGTATAAATCTTGCACATTTTTAAGGTTTGCTTCTAGGGTTCTATTAATTGGTTTAACTTCTACACTCAACTAAATATGAACTCAAGGTTTTATGGTCAAAATATTCCGAATCAAGAATCCACGGCGTGATTCTTGATTTGAGTTATAAAAATCCTCTATTGAAATTCTTGTTGTGAATTGGTGGATTGAATCAATCATATCCAAGCTTTCCATTTTAATTGCTTTACATTTAAATCAATTGCCTAGTTAATTGCTTTAATTTTCATTGCACTAGTTTAGTAAATCAAAACCCCATCAAAAACCTAAAGATTTTCGGTCCTTTTCTTTTTCCTTTTATTTTAGATTCAATTCCCCACATAATTGCAATTCGATCCTAGGCTAGATTAATGTGAGTTGAGTGCTAGAGCTTATATTTGGCTAGGTCCCTTGGGAGAGAACGATACCGGATTACCGGTTTATACTTCATCGCGACCCCCGTACTCTTGCGGGGTACTAACTCCATTTTGTAGTTTTCGGAACGAGTCATTTATATAAATCCCAATGCATCCAATGTTAAAGACTGGTTCAAGTTTGATAACATTAAAAGTGAGGTTGTTCTTGTTCTCTCTCATTCCTGTGTAATACAAGAAGGTGTTGGAGATAGCTCTTGTACTATGGATATATGGTGTTGTTCATTCTCCGTAATAACATTCACCATGATCATCTAACAGGTTTGCACAATAAACATGTGAAACATCCTCAGATTCAAATTCGGGTTGATCCGAAGAAGGAATGTTTTCGGAATACCACTTCCGCATTGAGTATATCTTATTTCCTACAAAAAGTATTGGAGGATCACACCACAAGGAATGTTAAAAATGTTTCCCTATATATCAAAAACCTAATACATAAGTTTGGAGATTAAATTATTTCCATACATACATGACAAAAAATCATGATTTAACGAAATTTGTAAATCAATATTTTGATACCTAAACTATGGAGTAAATAAAAAAGTGCTTGTTTTAGTAGTCATCGTTCAACTAGCATTGAACCGAGACATCATAATTATGTCACAAATATTTATAAATAAAAAATAAATGTATTTAAATACAACAAATTATCAAAACATTCCAAATTTCCTACAACTTTTTCTTTGTTTTTAAAGTGGCATAATAGCGTAAAAATGCAAAAACTAATAAAGACTCGTATAAATGTGGAAAGGGCATAACAAAACAGGAAAAAATTGCAAAGCAAAGTACATACATGGCCCCATATATATGTCTTAGAAAGTATGATATACCTTATATGTTATAAATACATGGGATGCTTATACATGAGTGGTGATCGCATGTTATATATATATGCAAATATGTACGTGGGACCTTATTTATACTACATATTATAACAACACATTGTGGTATTTTGAAACTTTGAACTCTTAATCTAATTTTTACAAATTTTAGTTTTTTATAATATCAGAATTACACATGTTGTAATTTGATTAGTTTAAAATTCAAAATTTATATAATTTTATATATAGTATTGATAAATCTATAATTTCTAAAGTCTATTAGTTGAAATCATACTTCTCTTAAATCTCTTTCAAAATTCAAACTATTATCTATTTCCCAACACACTTATTTTGTCCTCCAAGAGCACCACTCCACTCTTTCTTCTCTCACAATGCGCCAATCTCTCTCTCTCTCTCTCTCTCTCTCTCTCTCTCTTAATACAATGAATGTCTCTTATTAGGTGGGTTTCAAACACTCTCATAGAATCCATCTAACAGAAACAAAATCCATTACATTGTAAGAGATGGAGAAAGAGGGCCATAATGCTCGAAGATCTCAATAAAGTGATCTCATCTAAAGCAATATGGTGTACTTTTTGGTTTTTTATTTTTTAAAAATAAGACGTTGTTTTTATTGTTATCTATAGGATGTATCTAGACCATTTTGTAGACCGGTTCTATCTTCCTCCGACTGAAGTGCCAGTCTAATCAGTGGTGGTTCCAAGAATTTTTATTGATGGAGTCATGTAAAAATTTTATACACTAATTATCCAATCATAAACAAAAATTCTTAGTACATCGATGATACTAGTTTTAACAAAAAATATACAAATATATGTACTTTTACAATTACTCTTGATGGGGTTTTATATTTCATAATCGTAACATAATATTCTCATTATCAATACTATCAAATTTTTAATTTTTAACATATATTACCTAATAATTATTCCTTCACTAATCTCTCATTTTTGTCACACCATCAATTTTCTAAAAACCAATGTTAATTTTACAAATAAAGGAGTATTTCTGTTGTCTCTAGTTGGTCAAGGCTCTTGGTCTCCTTTTGTGAGATTAAGAGTTCGGCTTTTGCTAAGTGCAAGAGTTGGCCAATGAATTTATCTCTTCTAAATATCCTAGTTCATGCATAGATGACCTATCTTTGTCTAGAATGGGAAGAGAATTTAATTGAGATGCGCGCAAGCTAGCCTGAACAACCCTAACCATTGAACCAAAAAATAAAAAAACAAGAAGTTAGTGTCTCTTATTCATTTAGACTAAAATTTGAATGACAACAAGATGCATTTTCTATATGCAACTTGTCTCGTTCATAAAGTTAGTGTCTTTAATTCATTTAAAAAAATATTATTTTATTACAATAAAATAAAACAAATTTGTTTTATTCATTATAAATTCATGCACGCTATTGATGGCGTGGACAATGATAAGCAGTGTTGAAAAAAATAATAAGAATAAAGATTAAAAAATTATTTTTATAAGTTGAATGTGACAATTATCACCACATACCCTTGAGATAATTTACCCTTAGAAAGTTGGAGATTTCGTTCTGCTTTTCTTTTCTTTTTTTTTTTTTTTATGTTTTGTTTTTTGGAACTTGGAGAGTTCCTCCTTTTTTCATTAAATTAATGAGGTCAATATTTTAGGTAATGGGTGCAAATCCTTTATCAAATTATTGTTAACAAAGATAAATATTAATAAATTATTAAATTTTGTATGGCTGATGGGGTTGATTGACGCATTGTTGTCCTTGTAGCGCCACCCCTGAGTCCAATTCAGTCCAATCTTTAAAACATTATTGTGAATATTGTTTTATAAATAAAGTAACCAATAATATAAGGATGTGAATTTTTATTTTGACAAATTCAAAATTTCTGAGAAAAATGGATTGAAACTTTCAAGTCTAAGGCCTAGGAACATTTTGTTTGCATATATGTAAATATATAATAGATAACAATATGATTAATGAGAAAAGGAGAGAAATTCAAAAACAATCAAAGAGGCTTTACAGGAGGCTTTAAGATTTTCAAAAAAATTAGGATTTTCAAAAAAATCCTAAGATATTACTCGCATTTGAAGCATGGCTGCAATGTGTTTGCAACATTATGTTTCTGTTATGGTATTATTCCAAAATGTTTAAGCAAATAATTTATTTTTCAATTTTCATTTTGGAAAACCAAGAAGATTATGTGGCGAGTTTTTCATTTTGAATTTCATTGTGCACCTGGGATTGTGTTTTGCACAATGGCAGCACTGTGCGTGATCGACATTGTGGTACCCATAACCCAATATTTGAATTTTCTTATGAAAATGGAGCACCCAAAATTTGAGAAATTTTGAAATAAATACATGGCTAACACTTATGTGGTTTTCGATATGCTAGAATGTTATTTTTTGCAATGCATATTTTAGACATCATTTTTTTCAGTACTGAAGCATTTTATGTCATGATCCTGTTATTTTTGGGATAAATATATAAGAATTATATTTAGGGCATATTTAATTTTTAAATTACGTGAGCATGATATGCTGTGGAATTGAAAGGTGGATATACTCCTAGGAATTCCATGTCTAGTTTAGCAAAATTTGTGAACGACTGTGATGTGCCGCCATTTGATCTACTGTTTTAGATTAAGCAAGACAACACAACTTAATGTCATTGTGATCTTCAAGAGTCCGAATCCTCTAAAGTAAATGTTAAAGTTTATTGTAAAGTATGCATTTTATTGGACCAAATGTGCATCCACGTTTCATGTAAGATGATTATTACCTGACAGAGTTATAATGGAGTATTAATATTGATTATAATGGAGTATTAAGATGATTCCTTTTCTGGGTGTTTGCATTGAGTCGGGGTATTGGAGTCATGGGCTTGGAGTCTCATATGCTCGTGAGGGTTTGGTGGAGGGTTTGTTGTTTCCTTCTGCCAAATTCTATCCCTTTGTTGTGTTCTCTATTTCTCTTTTAATATATTTTGCTGTTTCTCCAAAAAAAAAAAAAAAAAAAAAATTCACTTTCTAAAAACAAGTAGAAGTTTCTTAAATGCAAGAAACGTTATTGATCAGGTAGGATCTATGTAAAGCCATCAAGCTTGCATTGTCCCCCACTGTAAGATCTTTTTTCCATCAATATATTTATTCATTTGCTGTTCCAAAAGAAAAAAAGAAAAGAAAAGAAATGCTATTGACATCTCTCTCTCCTCTTTCTCTTTTCCTATTCTTCCTCATAGGTCATGAATGAAAAGTGTATAATGAACGGATCTCATGTTTGGATTTTCTTTAGATTCATATTACCAGGCACTAGGTTTTGATACAAGAATCAGGGTTCTATATGTAGAAAAGAGAGGGGAAAAAAAAAAAAAAAAAGGAAGAAGAATGGGATTGCAGGCCTCTATTACCGATCTTTGTGGTCGTTCTGGTTTCTTATGTACAAAATACATGATCATATCAAATATGATAGAATGTCCTAGAGAAAATGAAGATAAGAAGTGATTTATTTCATCTTTTGAGGTAGTTTTTTTAACAAAGCTACAAACATCTATATAATTTTTTTTTTTTGAACAGCAAAAAAAGAATATATTGATGATAGAGAACACTACAAGAGGATAATACAAACTAAAAAGGCTTTGCATATATCCTAAAGAATCAGAACCCCATCACTATGCAAACAAAAGAACCAAAAAAAGGAGAAAAAACAAGGACTCTAACAAAACACCATATTCCCATCAGTTGAGGAGAGATCAACTGACCAGAAAAGGATAAGAACAAGGATAACCCATATAGATAATTAGAAGCCTAAAAGAGTGGGATCCAAACTCTTTACTGCATCAATGTGGAGGTAGAAGTCTGAAGAGTTAATAGAACCTGATCTGGACCAAAGCTTGAATCCAATGAATAACCAGAGCTTTTGAAGCTTCCGCGATTTCAGCCCAATCTGTTTCTTCAGAGTTAAAAATATCTACGTTTCTAGCTAACCAAACATTCCAAATAGTTGCTAAGAACAACCCTTTCCATATAATGCTCCCAAGTTTCTTGATTCTACAATCCAACCACCAAATGAAGAGGCCTTGGATGCTTGAGGGGCTTACCCATTCGAGTCCCCACCAAGCCAAATTATTGCACCAGACAAGCCATGTAACTCTACATCGAAGGAGATGGTTAGAATCTTCAGTAGCTTCCCTGTAGAAAATACAAAGGTTATTAACATTTGAAGGCAGGTTGTTCCCAATCTCTAGGAAAATTTTTGTTTTAATTCTGTCTTAGATTGGAAGCCAGCCGAAAATCTTGATTTTTAAAGGGGCCTTCATAGTCCAGATTAGAGACAAAATGGAGAACACAAACTTGAGACATCCTTCTGCTTCTTTACAATAAGAGTTAATAGAGAAAAGGCCATCCTTGCTTGCCTTCCATAGCATTTGATCCTTCCTAGGTGCCCACATTGGAACACCATCAACCAAGTTCAGTTGTGCTACCAACTAATTTTCTTCCCAAGCAAATAACCTCCTTCTAAAGTTCAGCCGCCATTCCCCAGTTGATATCGTACATCAGATACATAAGCCTGTTTTTTATTAGATAGTTGAAATAGTCATGGGAATCTGATCTTAAGAATAAGGCCAAGCTTTTGATTATAAGTGGACCAAACACGTGAAAATATTCATGAGTAGGTGGAAATTTGAACTTAAATCATTTGACTGCTCTGATACTATGTTGTATTGTTAACCACCAACTCGTCTAAAAGCTCAAGCTAAAACTTAAGCTGTTAGAGAGATGGATAACTTTATTATTTATTTTTTAACACGGCCAAACATGTGGAAATATTCAACAGGTAGGCGGTAAGATTTGAACTCAGGATTTATACCTGCTCTGATACCATATTGAATTATTGACCACTAACTCATCTAAAAGCTTAAGCTGTTAGAGAGAATGACAACTTTATTATTTATTTCTTCACAAAAACTAGTTATGTTATTTGTTACGAGTGGTCCAATAAAAAATTTACTTTACAATACATTTTACAATTTTACCCTACAGGATCTGAACTCGATCTTGAAGTCTACTGAAATTAGTGCAGGAAAGATTGCCAACGAGATGTGGGAAGCGTTCAAGAATGGATCTTGATATGGTCTTGACTATTAATTGGCATGGATTGACTGTGTTTAATTGAAATATTTTCTTAGAAAGTTGTATTATAGAATGAAGCAACATTTAAGAGACATGTCATCCATGATACATGAGTTTATGGATCTAGTTCACGATCTAGCAAACTAACAGCAAGTTCAAGCAGTAGTTTGCTCGCCCCCAACTCTTGGAAGGAAATGAAGCAAAATATGATGTACAATAATAATGTTTAAGACATTTGAGTACATAGTGCATTTTTTGAGGTTACAGGATTAATGCCCGAAGGCTGTCAAATCTAGTGGTATTGCTTGAGGATATGCACCTCAAAGCATCAGAATCTAGTGACATAGGTTACTTGACTGAGTCTGTTTAACCCTAATCCTTGGGACTTCATTCCCGTATACGATTCTCTTATTAGGGCAAACTAAACATTTGTGTTATTTCACAATCTTTTTTGTTCTAGTAATAGAGTTTTCCAAACTTTGTCATTTTTTTTTGGTGAAGAAAAATAATGATTGATATGTCATAACATCAGTTGGGATCAAATATTTAACCTTTGTTATGCTAACAAATACATTTTTCTTCATGTGCTAAAGCCAATGCTAGGTATCTTCGACACTCCTAACTTTTGAGCTATGTTAAGGTACAATACCAAATGACTTACATTTTTATAATGCTGCTCTACATAAGTTCCCTGTAATATCTTCATAGAGGAATTTCTTGAAAGCATCCATATGGGCCACATGAAGACACACTAGAACAACCACTGATCCATCTTCGTCGACATTACCAGGTAGGATGTACACATCACCATCTACGTATTTATGGGTTACTGGTCCCATATATATTTCATTTCCCCATCCGAAATTTGAGCCATACATTGGTAAGGTCAGCCAGCTTATAACCGCAATATTTGGGTTACCATAGAAAGGCCCCTCGTTGCTCCCTAGCGCTTGCAGATCCTGAAACCTAGACAAGTCTGGTTGATTTTTCAAGAAACTGATAGCGGAATTCACGTATTCACCAGTCACCCGTTCAATTGCTTCTCTTATTCTGCTGCAAGCATAGCGTAATGGCCTTGAAACTAGCTCGCCTGAGTAGCTAGTTGCATTCACATCAAGAATTGCATTGCCAAAGTACTTTTTTGGTAATGGTGGTTCTGTGCGGTTGAGAGAATCAACGGACAAACATAACGAAGTTGGTTGCTGGCTCTTGTGCCCGCGTGCCCTGCATGCGCATTTCCATATATGCCCCGTTATGGCCTCGTAGCGACTGTAAGCACGGCCAATTTTTCACTACTTGGACCTTCGTTTGCTTTGTTCTTTAGTGCCTCAACTTGTTTTCTTCTTAGTTTTAATGTTTCTACTGTAATTTTATTATTTCTGTCCTCTATATTACTTGTTTTCCCTATCAAAAATGGTAATTTATTAATTTTTGCATGATCAAAACGTGGAGCTGCCCTCGGTGGATCCGTAGTATGAAGTACCTTTCGATCAAGGAACGGTACTGTGCCTAACGGCTCACCACGAGCAAGTCTAGCCCACTCAGAAATGAAGTGAAAATAGCCTTGGCCGTCAGTAACAGCGTGTGATATTGTCATGCATAAGCTAATGCCATCACAGCTGAACTTGGTGAGTTGCACAAGCAACAATGGAAGTTCATGAATTGGGGTTTTGTAGTCTAGAGAAGGAATAAGGTGCTCAAACTCAAGAGACGGAGAGAACTCTCCGAAGTCTTTTAGTTTGGCTTCGGACTTAGCTTCAATAAGCAGAACGCCCATGGCATTGCACTCAAGCTCCACACGGCCTCCACCTATTGAGTACAAACGACCAGCAAATGGATAAAAATGCACCAATACTTGACTCAATGAATCTCTTAGAATTGAAATAATTTTGTGAGTCGGTGTAAGCCAATGTTGCGGGGGTTTATAGAAGTAAATAAATGTTTCATGAGTTATTGTACCAACTTGATCCAGCTCTGATAAAGGGAAACGTCCTTCCCATGTTCGCTCTGCTGGCTTAACCATGAAGGAACCCTTATGGCTAACCTGCATCTTTACCCTTCCTAAGGCAATGTGGATGAGAGAGAGAGAGAGATGATATCCAAAATCCAAAAATGCGGAAGTTGGTTTGCCACATCTACAATATTAAGCTGGTATTTATATGCTAGTTTTAATGTTCGAATAATGATATTTATATCTTTAACTTGTTACATTTTAGGTATCACTTTATTGTTTACTGTTAATTTCTTGTCATTTGTTTTTTGACTAAATTATACATATTTAACGTGGGGCGTTAAAGTACCGTGGTACAATTATGTTGCCTTATATCCCACCCTTGAGCAAAAGCAACTAACTACCAACCTACCGCCCACCCTTGTGCTTCGGAAGGGAACTGATTACCTACCTAAGATGGAAGAAGTTTGGGTTCTGTAAAAAATTAATAATTTTGGAAGAATAAAAGATCTGTTGGCGTTTGAATCCTAAAAGGTTAACCGAGAGAGGCGCGATATAAGACAATAAATACAGGTCTATTCATCCTCGTTATATAGTTCACACTATACATAGAAGGGCTAGTACTTAACACATAATCGTAAATAGATGCACCCAAATAGATCAAGAACATGCTTCCAAGGATGAGCAATCCTTAACTATGTATACAATCAGGGGTGGAACGAAGGGTGGCGACGGGGGCCACGGCTAGATGTAGATGTGGCAAACCAACTTCCGCATTTTAAAAAGTAAAATGGCTTGAAAGCTTACCTTATTATTATAAAAGGGAGAAAGGGCTTTGCGTTGATATGAAAAGTTTGCTTAATAACTTTGAATTGTCACCTTTAAGTAAGAGAAAGGGCTTGGAAGCCTACCTTATTATTATGAAAAGGAGAAAGGGCTTTGGGTTGATATGAAAAGTTTGCTTAATAACATTGAATTCCCACCTTTAAGTAAGAGAAAACTACAAGTAGCCCACATTATACTTGGGGGCGGATACATATACTTTTGTCAAGTTGGGGGCGAAACTTACATAGACTCGCAAAAGAAACTTTAGCAAATCCTAATCTTCTCTTAATTATACACAACCCTATATAAGTTCGAACTCATTTAACAAAATTGTGATTCTAATGTCAAACTCCTAACACAAGTATATTTCATTGAATCCTCAATTGAATAATTAAATACAATTTGTAGTTGTATCGAAGCCCTGTGTGGTTAAAAAAAAAAAATGGAGGGATGTTGCACTTCAAGGATTAGATTTCATATTCAAATGAACCATGTGTTGGCAAAAAAGTGATTGTCTTTCCCAATCATGGTGCTAAAAATTACTTGTCTATACCCAGATTATAGAATTTAAACACTAATTACACCCTAAAAGTTAATTATAGGCCTTTAATTCGCACCTTGTTAGATTTATGTTAGGGTTAATTTTCTTATTTTAGTTAGATATTTATTTGATTATGTTTTGTATGTACTTCACAGGTTATATAAACTAATAAAGACAAAAAGAAAACAAGAATAACCAAAACGGGTTCAAGGCGAGTAATTTGTTCGTGAAAATTCAGACCTGTTTTAATATTTTGGCCATATCTTTTTACTTTGGTTTTTGATTAAGCTGATTTTTGCGTATTAGGAAGAAAACTTCAAAAGCTACAATTTGTCCTCTAATGTGCATTGACTAAATCGGCTACTAAAGTGGTCAAAATCAAACTTCAAGGTGGACGGGTGAATAGTAACCGATCAATCGGTCTGGCAAACTTCAGAGAGGGCATTTTATCGTTCGATCGGCCGTTCGATCGGTGAACAGTGCCGATCAATCGGTGAACAATGCTCGTGAATAGTGATTAGTGAATAGTGAATAGTAACCGATCGAATGCTATTGTGACCGTTCGATCGACCGTTCGATTGGTGAATAGTGCTGATCGATCGGTTGATATAGATTTGAAGCATAAAAGCTATATTATTCAAAAAAATGAAGAAATGAAGATAGTTAGGGTTTCTAACAGCCAAGAGGGCGGCGGGAAAGCTCCTCAAAAGTTTATTTTTTATGTTTTTATTCATTTTTAGCTTAGATTTATGTTTGTAATGTTAATGTAGGAGTAGAAATTGTAACTTTCTTTCATTATAATATATTTTCCTTCACTTTTTTTGTAACGAAACAGATTTATTGTTGTAGAAAAATTTAGATTTAATTCTCCTTATGCTTTCTTCACATTTCTAGATGCTTTTATGATGAATTCAAGTAGTTAGATTTATCTTAAGTGTGATTATGAAGATCCACCAAGGATCTTCAAGTATTTCAATAATAAAGATTTATGAACTTCAAAGTTTTATTCCTAGCTTTTGATTGTTCTATTTGGTATAGTGTTGGATTTATTTGAACACTTAGATTCATAACTCATTTGGTAATATTCATGCATAATTCAACAATTGGTATAAATCTTGCACATTTCTAGATTTGTTTCTACGGTTCTATTAATTGTTACAATTTATACACTCAACTAAATATGAACCCAAAGTTTTATGGTCAAAATATTTCAAATTAAGAATCCACGGTGTGATTCTTGGTTTGAGTTATAAAAATCCTCTATTGAAATTCTTGTTGTAAATTGGTGGATTAAATCAATCATATCCAAGCTTTCCATTTTAATTGCTTTAAATTTAATTTCAATTTGCTTTACTTTAATTGCCTAATTAATTACTTTAATTTCTATTACACTAGTTTAGTAATCCAAAACCCCTATCAAAAATTAAAAGATTTTTGGTCTTTTTATTTTTCATTTTATTTTAGATCCAATTCTCTCCATAATTGCAATTCAATCCTAGGTTAGATTAGTGTGAGTTGAGTGCTAGAGCCTATATTTGGCTAGGTCCCTTGGGAGAGAATGATAACGGATTACCAGTTTATACTTCATCACGACCCTCGTACTCTTGCGAGGTACTAACTCCATTTTATAGTTTTCAGAGCAAGTCAAACACCTAAGTACAAGAACAGCGAAGTAGCAGTTAAAATAACCTTATAAGAACGAGGTTGATACATAGGGATCGGAGTTCTAAATTATGTGAAATGTCATAGTTACAGATAGTAGGTGCTATAATTCACTTTAAATAATGGGTAAAATACCGACTAAGCCATGCTAGACACGAAAGGATCATAGACGGATTAAGTTAGAACTTAAACTAATAGGTTTGAATTTTACCTCTTGCTGACGAGAATTGGACAAAAGTTACAAAAATAATATCCCAAAGAAAAATATTTTATTATTGAGAGATTTGATAGTCGTTAACTAGACTGCAAAATAAACAGATTAAAAATGACCATGGATCCAATTAATCCGATCATGTGACTTTCTTGGGGTTGAACAATACAGGTTTACCATTTGTTAATAGTTTGGCCCCCTTGAGCCTCATAAACCAACAAATAGAATTATTCAACGATAACCAAATACTAGAATATTATTTTAAAATCATGAATACTCACTATCAACTCATAAACACCAGGTAATGCTTTGTCAGAGCATAAGTGTAAGCATAATTAAAGGCATATGTTTTTAAAGGTTCTAGCTAGATACTTGTTAAATTATTATCGAAAATCCTCATCATCGATTTGAATATACCAGCTGCTTTGTCAAAGCAAAAAGTATTAAAAAAATAATTAAAGTCTAAGTTTTTAAAAAGATCTAGATTTTAATTACTAAGAATATAAAAACATACCGATAAAGAACATACCAGATAAAGAACCCGCATAAATATACAAGCTAAAAAGTGAAGTAAACCAGTATTTACTTTACTTTACACTACTCCTATATTAATTATGATACTCCTAAACTTAAACTTTATTTACAAAACACAAAACCATTACATGCATAAAATATACGTGCCTACGCCTGTGTCCGTGTACATAATATACTGAACATGTGTAAAAATACTAAGTTTTCAAATAAATCTGGAATGAAAAGACAAATCTTAATTGATCATCTTAATACCGTCATATGATCTTCATAATTGGTTTCAAGAATAAAACTAACTACTTATGATAACAAAAAGATATAATTTTAAAAAAAATAACTTCATAAATAAAAAGATTTATTACAACAGAATAACGGTAAAGAAAATACTGAAAGCTAACCAAAAAAATACTAACAAATGAATTGAAAATCTACACCTGAAAATGAAACAACTGAATGTAGAGCCTCCTGACTTTGAACTTCCTATCCACTAGCCTTCCTTTTAACTCAAGCTACCTTCTTATTCTTCCTCCCGTACCTCTCCTTTTAAAGTCATGAAAAGAAAAAAATTTTAATTAAATTTATTATTATTTTTTTATTATTTTTATTGATAGTAGAAGAAAATGGCTTGAGCACTTACATTTTTTTTCTATTATTATTATTATTATTATTTTTATTTTTATTTTTTTATTTTTCTAATATTTTTTATTATAGTGGAAGACAAGGGCTTGGGCACTTACATTTCTTTTCTTTTTTATTATATATTTTTTTCAATTCAAATATTTCTAGCCATTTCTTCTACTTTAGTACTTTCCAACTATCCTTCCATTAATGTCTGTGTGCCTGCTGACTCAGCCTCCAAATATATACTTGAGATATTTCAAGTGTAGGACGGCAGAGTAATATAACTTGGAAGTACGAGATCGATCCACAGGGAGCAAATTACATAGAACCACAAGCATTAACACATTTCTCTCAGTTGCTCACAAAAATCCTACCACTTGCTTTTAAAAGGAAAAGAAAAATCTGATTGTTTTGAGAAGATATATTTATCTAAACTAATTCAAACTCAAGAGTAATCAATTGGAAAACTACATAGTTTTAACTATTAATAAAAAGGTCCCAGGATCAGTCGCTCTAATCAATTGCATCTTTCAGAATTCCAAATGAGGTAATTCGATAACTCAAATTCTTCGACTATGTCGCGAGTCGCAGATTCAAAATATTTAGCAGTAAAAACAAGTATTCTTCAAAACATCAACTCCTAGAATAAATCAAGTTATTTGAATCAAGGACGAGTACCATCGATTCGTGCAATACATATATTGAATATAAATTCACGCATAAATGTTACCGAACATAATCAAACGTCCAGGTTTTTGAAAGTTCTAGAACGAAGAAGATAAAGAGAAAAAAAACTAAAATATTTAACTTTAAAATCAATAACATACCTCATTCATTCATCCAAAACATTCAATTGATCTTCGCTTTTGATCCCAAGATTAAGAAGTTTAGCTACTCATCTTCATAGTATAAACACAAGTTGCGTATAAATAAATTGAATATATTGATTGCAAACCTGAGAATCTGATTACAAGAATTGTGAACAACTATAAAAAACTTGCAATAAACTAATATATTTTTTGAATCTAATGCTGCTGCTACTCTTAAAACGAAGTTAAAAATGCAAACCCTAAAATACACAACAATCACAGCTTATATAGGCTTCCCAAAACTCTGCAAATTCGCCAAACCGTTTGAACACCTGTGCCACCGTTCGAATGCCTCGGACTACCGTTCGAACGCACTTCGAACCTGAATTTGACTCGAGACCGTTCGACGTACCGTTCAAACGCTCATGTATACCATTCGAACTCCCTTCGAACGCCTACTCTGGTTCAGCGCAAATTAATCCCTTTTTAGCTAGGATTCCTTAAAATAAACACAAAACTAAGTTAGTAACGAATTAGAATTGAAATTAATACAAATAAACATATTATAAACTAACAATTAGCTAATTAAGGCATGTAGATTACACTTTTAGCGTACAATCACACCCCCAACTAAGCTTTTGCTAGTCCCTAACAAAACATTAAAACTAAGAACCTATCCCCACTTTCGTGGGAGTCACGAGTACATTTAGCATATTCACCAAGCCTTTAAACCCCTAGGTTACTCCTAGTGGATGAGTGATGTCTCGTGAGGGCTTACAATGATGAACACCCACAAACATCTATTCATGCAATGTCAATATGATAGTACAGAAACATAAAGCACATATTAACTTCCTTCAAGTCAACTCTCAATCCAACTAAATCATGAACCAATGCAAGGCAAAGGAATAAAAGCATTAAAGAAAGGAAATTACATTGAAGTGTACTACCAAGAGTATGTAACTTCAATGTCTCAAATTCACACACTTATGTCATTTATGCTTCGATTCAACTCTCTCCAGGCATACCATCGATTATGAACATGAACACTCAGGGTCCCTCAATGAAAAGCTCATTATAAGAGTAAATGCATAAGACATGCAAGTAGAGCAATTCCAATCAGCAAAGACCGATAAGTTATAGGTGTATCGACTTGGCATAGCTTCATGAAAGAATATTTACTGTTTTAGCACCATTAGAGAATTTTCATTAATGACTTATACACAATTGAATTCAAGATTCATGTAATTTCGGATATTGCGGCCATATAGATGATGAATAAAAGAAGAGTTATATAAGAAGATAGAAGGCAATAATAGATTTCAACATATACATGCGCACTACATATGATGATCAATGAATATACACTCCCCACTTCTAACTTTTGAATAATTTTCACATTTTCTCACCTTCCTTCACTTCCTTTTCCCTTTTGGAATTTTTTCCTTGGTTTTTTTCTTTTCGTTTCCATCCCTTTCTATTCTTTTCTTTGTTGTTCAACTCTATACACTTTTAATTTCACCAATACATAAGTAATGTACCAACTCCAGAATTTTGCATTGAAAAATTTTTAAGCTCATGTGTGTGCGAATATCGAGAAAGAAATATAGACATGAATGGCTCAATAGAATGAAATGGCCTTTACTTTTATAATTCGAAAATCACATCAAATCAAAACTTCAAGAGTGTATAAGATGTCAATAACTCCAACTAATACTCAACATGTAAACCAAAATTAAGCATAATGAAGCTATTCAATGAATGAAGATCAATAACTTAACTTTGAGTAAATGTAAATAACTCTCAAAAGAACAATAAATAGGCCCTAAAGTTCACAAGGTATAAAATCTCCACCTTATAAGGACATACATAAACAAGAAAGAAAGATCAAAACATCATACAACTAATAGTACACAACAATGTAAATTCTCTCTTATAATAGGTTTATGCCAAAAACTTATAGTGCATCATAGATACAAAGGTGAATCAATAACAACTCAAATTAGTCCAACACATGACTTCAAACATCCTCAACATTATAATTGCATTAGCAAGAAAATAGCTATGGTTCTCACTAGAAATCCTCTCCAACATATCCATCATAAGTAAGAACTAATCAATGTAAATACTGATAATGTGCTAAAGATACAAACCATAATAACCCAACCATAAGCTACTCAAACCTGTACCGAAGAACTCAAGTGTCTGAAGAGTAATCAATATGTTGCCACACCTGAGACTAATCCATAAAACATGACAAGGTTTGAAGTATAATAACTAAGGATAACAAAATATCGGCACATGAACAAAATAAGACAAAACATATATCCACTAATGTGCAACTGAGTTTTAAACACATAAGATGATATGAACATAAACAATCATAATATCTAAACTCTACCCCTGGTCATCCTCATCATCCCCAGCTGGTGGTTGATGCATTCGATGATCCAAGCGACTAACTAGAACCATCATCTGATCAAGTGTGCTCTGTTGGGCACAGATCCGACCCTCTAACATAGTAACATGATCTGTATGCTGCTCCTGCATGACTGCTCTCTCGACCATGGCAGCCTCAATCCTCTCAAGCATAAGTCCCCGCTGTACAAGGGCCTAACTCTGCTGCTCTAATATAACCTCATGGGCTGCCAAAGTCTAAGACTGCTGTTCAAGTCTTTCCAATAGAAGCTTAACACTTGGAACCTATCCCGGCTGTTACTCTGGCTATTGTGTAGGCTGGGCTCCCTCTGCCTAATGCTCAGGTGGATAAGGTAAATGTCCGCTCTCTAGGGAACCCTCTCATGCTCCAGGCCTCAGTAAAAGCATTTGAGGCAGCCTCACTAATGAATCTCTCAACATCGTATGCTGGGGGAGACGGTAATGCCGCGCCCCGGCCTCTACCCCTACTAGCTCTACTGCCCTGGCTAACTCGACCAGCCATGACAATGCAAGTAGTAAAAGTATAAGGCTACTATAAGAATATAGAACAATGCACGAAGAAGGCTCAAGAGTAATACCTAAGGCAGGAATGGATGATGGAGCTCAAATGCAGACTCGTGCTCGAGCTCCGACAGGGCCTTACTATCTCAGAAAGTCCTAAAAACACTCAAATTCTCACTAATTTCACGTCTGAAATGAGTTTGAACTCAACTTTGGACGCCTCTATTTATAAAAGCTGGAAACGTGTTCGACAGCAGTTTGAACGCCACTTAAAACGCAACCGTTCGAACTACCGTCTAACGCACTTCGAACGGTCCCGTTCGAACGCCCTAACTATCATTCGAACGGTCAGCCTGGAATTCAACTCCAACAAAGCACACTAAACAAAACAAAAACGAAATGATAATCACACTAAACAAAGGAAAAAACAAAAGGAAAAACACGCTAACACTAACACAAAGCAAAAACACAGAGCTCTCCCCCCCCCCCCCCCCCCTTCCCCAAAAAAAAAAAAAAAAAACTAAAGGTAGGCCAAGTCCTCGAGGCCTTAGAACATGTGTAAACAGAGGGGAAAAACAAAACCAGGATCCACGATAATATTACCAGCGTAAAGTATCAAGATCGAAAGTTATACATCCACAATATGATGGAAAATAAAACAAAAGACAACTAACTAAAGAAAACGCAACTAGTTCCCTACACACTAGAAAGCTAAAGCAAAACCGTAGAGTCAAAGCTAAATAACATCACAAGTTTTTAGGGCCTTAATCTCCGCCTTTAAATCCTGAATTTGAAAGTGCAAATCCTTAAGAGAACGAGATGATTCATCAACTTTTGGTGGTCGCTTAAAGGAAATGTCTACCCCAAAAATTGGATTGCCAGACGGCTGAATAGTGTCAGCAAACAAAATAGGAACTCGGGCAGCTCTCAAGAAATCATCGATCAAAAGACCAAAGGGCATAAGATCATAAGATAAACGGGATTCCGTAATGGTCTTCAAAATAAGATTCGGAAGATCAACAGCATACCCCGTACCAATAATGTACAACCACACACAACGGGAGCGTTGTACGGTAATGACAGAGCTCTTCTTAGGAATGATATTGGTGGCAACTATCAAGTTCAACATTTGGTACTTACGCTTCAAAGATGCCACCAGAATGGTAGACTACTGCCAAGGAACAGAGGTAAGCTGAAGTATCGAAAGGAGTTCCTCATTGGAAGGTGGAGAACGAGGGAATGGTAGATAATCAGGATGGCAAGTGGATGGTAGGCGTAAAAGACAACAAACATCTTCTTTGGCAATGGTAATGGTGAGGCCCCTGACCGTAGAGGTTAAGATAAGCTCAGGATAAGAGGTATAAGATAGATACGCATAAAACTCCCAAACCATATCAACATTTACAGCCTCTTCTCTACCAAGCATATGAAACCATCCCCTATGTATGAAATCAGCTCACAAAAGATCAACCGCAAATTGTGACAAGTGAACACGACGCTCGATAAGGACTTCACGACCATGGAAATTGGCCATGAACATGTCTCTCTCCCGTGAATTAGCAAACAGTGCAACTTCTGTTCAACTCCATTTATGACCCCTTTTGGATAACATGGTTCCAAGAGATGCCACTATACGCGTGCAAGGAATGATAAGTGACACGCCTCCAGTTGTGCTTCAACTGGAGCCACTCCGCAAGGGCACGGAGGTCGCGCTTGTAGTAAAACCGGAGGATCCGGTGTCGTTCTCTCTCAAGGGAATTCTGCAAATATAGCAACAAAGCTCAACTAGCACGGGTACTTATCTTAATGGATTGCAAATGAAAATTCTTAACATAAAAGAGACCGAAAATATGTTGGTTTTGAGATGATGATGGTTATATGCTTCATACAATAATTTAGTGACTATGAAAGACAACAAAAGCTAATTTTATGTAATTAAGGAGAAAAGCTTGGACATGGTTGTTTTGATCCACCAATTCACAACAAGGGTTTCCAATGAGAGGTTTATAACTCAAATCAAGAATCACACCTTGGATTCTTGATTCGGAAAATGTCGACTATAAAAATGTGGGTTTTGTTTGATTGAGCCTAGAGAGGAAATATATAATTGGTACCCTAGAATCAAACCTTAAACCTGTGCAATACCTATACCAAATGTTGATTTGTGCATAAATATTACCAAAGGGTTATGAATCTAGGTTTTTCTAATGAATCTCATACTAAATCAAATGAAACCATATAATTTTGAGGATATGACTTTGAAGTCCATACAACCCATTTTCAACCCTTTGAAGATCCTTGGTGGATCTTCACAACCACATCCAAGGGGTGTTTAGCTACTAGAATCCATGTTAACTAACATAAAAGGAGTCAAATCTACCATTAAACTATAAAGAACTAGTGTTTGGTTGCCAAGAAAATGAGAGAAAGTGCCAATAAAATGATGGAAAGTTGCTAGAAAATGTAGAAAATCATTCACTTCATATATATATCAAACATTCACTTACAATGATCCAAAAGCAATAAATGACATTAAATACAAAGCATTAAGAGTAGATCTAACCAAAAACCTTACAAGATAACAAAAATCCACTTTTTGGAGCCTTCTTCCCGTCCAAACTCTGCAGAAAATAACCTAGATCACTTTTTGTCTCGAACAAAAGCTTTTATACTCTGCAGAAAAACAGAGCCTGTACACACCGATCGATCGGTGTACGACCGATCGATCGGCCGATCGAACGGTCAGGGCGATCGAACGCCCGATCGATCGCAAAACCAACCCCTCTGAAGTTTGCTTCTGTATCGTCTGTTGAGAGGATTCCGACGTCACCGATTGAACGCCCGATCGATCGAAAAAACGCCCTCTCTGAAGTTTGCTGCAGAAGGTTGAATAGAGCATCACCGATCGATCGCAGGATTACCGATCGATCAGCCGATCGAACGTTCCGTGGACCGTTCGATCGGGCGATCGATCGGCCATACTCAAGATTGCCCATTTGCCTTAGTTTAAGCTCCAAATCCTGCAAAAAGTGTACAAAAAAAGTTTTAACGCGTTTTAGGAGTTAGAATACTAAATTAACACCAAATTTAACTATTTAACTAACAATTTAAGCCAAAAGATTACTATTTCTAAGGGTAATCAATAAGGAAACTGGTCAAGAAAAACCTAAGAAAAACCAAACAACCCAAAACAAAGAAAATCAAGACTCAATAAAAAGAAAGAGAAAATAAAATAAAATAAAACAAATGAAAGAACTCGAAAAAGATGAAAACAAAATAGTAGAAGTAGTGATAATAGTCTACAGAAAAATACAAGATTTACAACTCACTGTCTGGAAAGGCGACTAAGGATCAAGAAGGGGTGGAACCTTAAGATTCACACATTCGACCTTACCCACAAAATTCTCAAGGTAGGGCTTCAAACGATGCCCAATAACTTTAAAAGCATTACCATTTTTAGGGTTCTCAATTTTGATTGCACCATGCGATGTGACACTACGCACCACAAAGGGTCCTGACCAATGACTTTGCAGCTTGCCCAAAAACAAATGTAACTGAGAATTGTATAGTAGGACTCTTTGACCCACTTCGAAAGGTTTTCGCAGAATGTATTGGTCATGTACAGACTTTATCTTTACTTTAGAGATTTTTAAGTTCTCGTAAGCATCATTCCTAATCCCCTCTAGTTCATTGAGTTGCAATTGTCGTAAAGGACCCACTTGATCTAAACTCATGTTAAATTAGCAGATTGCCTAATACGCCTTGTGTTCTATTTCAACCGGAAGGTGGCACGCCTTCCCATATACAAGTCTATACAGAGATGAACATAGAATGGTCTTATATGCAGTCCTATATGCCCATAATGCATCCACTAATCTCAAAGACCAATCATTTTGGTTAGGGTTGACAGTTTTCTCGAGAACTTATTTGATCTCCCTATTTGTTAACTCAACTTGGCCTTGTGTTTGGGGGTGATAAGGTGTACAAACCTTATGAATTACCCCGTACTTTCTCATTAAGAGACCTACGAGCCGGTTACAGAAATGGGAGCCACCATCACTGATGATAACTCGGGGCATACCAAATCTAGAGAAAATATACTCTTTTAAGAAATTGACCACAACAACATGGTCGTTAGTACGTGCCGGGATGACTTCTACCCATTTGGACGCGTAGTCTATGGTTATTAGAATATAAAGATAGCCACACGAATTAGGAAATGGTCTCATAAAATCAATACCCCAGTAATTAAAGACCTCTAGAATAATAATAGGGGTAAAAGGCATCATATGCCTCTGAGATAAACTTCCTAACCGTTGACATCTATCGCAAGATTTGCAAAATGTATGGACATCATGGAACAAGGTGGGCCAATAGAAACTGCTTTGCAAAACCTTTGTAGCAGTTTTACGTGATGAAAAGTGCCCACCACACACCTGTGAATGACAGAACTCTATTATGCTATTTACCTCGGTGTTGGGAACACACTGAAGAACATTTTGATTGGGACAATACTTGAACAAGTAGGGATCTTCCCAAGAGAAATACCTCATATTCCTAAAGAACTTATCAATGCTAGACCAATGTGATGGTATCCTACCAGTGGCCAAGTAGTTTGCAATGTCAGCATACCACGAGGTCATTGTGCTTGTATGTGCAGTGATTTGAAATAGCTGCTCATCTGGAAAGTGTTCGTTAATTGGAAGGGGGTCTTAGGCTTCCCCATCAGTAGGGAGCCTTACAGGTGATCAACTACTATCTTTTCAACCCCTTTCTTATCCCTAATCTCAATATGAAACTCTTACAACAAGAGAATCCACCGGATGAGTTGGGGTTTCGCATCGGGTTTACTTAGGAGGTACTTAAGTGCAGAATGATCAGTGTAGATGATAACAAGTGATCCAACTAAGTACGACCTAAACTTGTCCAGTGCAAAAACCACGGCAATGAGTTCTTTTTTGGTGGTGGTATAATTCAATTGGGCCTCATTAAGGGTTTTGCTAGCATAATATATCACGTATGGTTTCTTATCGACCCTTTGCCCTAACACTGCCCCCACTGAGTAGTCATTCACATCACATATTAGCTCGAAAGGTCAAGACCCATCGGGTGCCCTAATAATTGGTGTAGTGGTTAAAAGCCCTTTCAGCTTATCAATGGCTTCTTGGCATTGAGATGTTCGTACAAATGGCACATCTTGTGAAAGAAGGTGGCATAAAGGTCTCGAAATCACACTAAACCCTTCAATAAAACAGCAGTAGAATTCGGCATACCCAAGAAAAGACCTAATTTCTTTGACACTCGTAGGAGTAGGAAGACGTTGGATTAACTCTACTTTGGCTTGGTCTACCTCTATCCCCTTGTTGGACACTATGTGTCCAAGAACTATGCCTTGTGTCACCATAAAGTGACACTTCTCCTAGTTGAGCACTAAGTTGCCCTCGTCACATCTCTCTAAAACTCTTTTCAGGTGTCCTAAATAGGCCTCAAAAGTGTCCTCATAAAATGAGAAGTCATCCATGAACACTTTAAGAATCTTCTCCACCATGTCGCTGAAAATAGACATCATGCACCTTTAAAAAGTAGCCGGTGCATTGCATAGGCCAAAGGGCATTCTTTTGTACGCATAAATGCCAAAAGGGCACGTGAAGGTAGTCTTATCCTGTTCCTCTAGGGCGACCTCTATTTGGTTATAGTTGGAATAACCATCTAGAAAATAGTAAAATGCTCGGCCTGCTACTCGTTCTAGGACTTGATCCAAGAACGGAAGTGGGAAGTGGTCTTTCCTGGTGGTTGCATTCAATCTGCAGTAGTCTATGCACATTCTCCAACCTATTTGAATCCTAGTAGGAACTAGTTCATTCAGCTCATTCTTCATTACCATAACTCCCGACTTTTTAGGGACAACTTGGGTTGGACTAACCCATTTAGAATCAGAAATGGGGTATATGATACCCGCATCGAGAAGCTTTAGTATTTTTCCTCTAACTACCTCTTTCATATTTGGGTTCAAGCGTCTTTGCAATTGATGCACGGGTTTAGCTTTCTCCTCCAAATATGTACGATGAGTACATATGAGGGGGCTAATTCCGTGAAGATCCGCTATAGTCCAACCTAAAGCCTTTCTATGACGTTTAAGCACTCTTAATAATGATTTCTCTTGGCCTTCAGATAGGCTAGAGGATACAACAACTAGACAGGATTCACCCTCACCTAAGAATGTATATTTGAAAGTAGATGGTAAAGGTTTCCTCTCTAGAATGGGTGGATTCTGTTCAGATGGGGTTGGGATTCAAACACTAGGGTCCAATGACCCACTTGCATGCAAGGTTCACTCTCTTCCCCTACCCTATGTTGGTTCCTAAAACACATACACTTGGACTCCAGTTGGTCATTAGGCTCATCCCAACTTAGAGCCCTTTCAATTGGGTCCTCTATGAATTTCCAATCTACATGCTCTTGGATGATCGACTAGACGAAGTCTATCTCTGCAAATTGGTCTACTTCATATAATTGCTTACCCACTGTAAAAATATTGGTCTCTAAGGTTATATTCCCAAATGAAAGCTTGATCAACCCATTCCTACAATGGATAATGGCATTTGCAGTTGCTAGGAAGGGTCGTCCTAAAATAATTGGAATATGACGCTTAGAAGACTCAGCCTCTATGGGCTAGGTATCTAAAACAATGAAATCTACCGGATAGTAGACTGTATCAACCTATATGAGCACATCCTCAATGATACCTCTAGGGACTTTAACAGACTGATCAGCTAACTCTAATGTAACACGTGTTGGCTTAAGCTCTCCTAGACCTAGTTCTTTATACACGAAATATGGAAGAAGATTCACACTAGAACCTAGGTCAAGAAGTGCACGATCAATTCTAAAACCCCCTATTATGCACGAAATCGTAAGACAACCGGAATCCTTATATTTTGGCACTGACTTACATTGGAGAATTGCGTTCTGACTTTCATTCATCATTGCCGTTTCTTTGACATGCAACTTCCTTTTAACAGTGCACAAGTCCTTCAAGAACTTGGCATAGGACAGTATTTGTTTAATGGCATCTAACATAGGGATATTATTTTGAACTTGTTTGAAGACATCATAAATTTCAGCATTCAAGTTCGCTTTATTCACTTTGGTTAGCCTATGTGGGAATGGAGCATGTTTTAAGTCTTCCATGCTCACATCCTTAGACATTTCAAGAGATGGCTCAAAATGACTCCCATGTTCTTTCTTTTCACTCTTGGTCTTTTCATTCTCACTCTCCTCTCTCTTTTCCTTATGCCCTAACCTAATAGACTCATCCTTCTTCCCATGATCATTGTTGTTAGGAGTGTTTGGTTTGGTCTAGTTGCTTTCCACTCCAAATGGTGATGGCCTGAACTTGTTCATGTGTCGTGTCAACGTAGTTTGTAGGTTTAGGGTTTGGTTGAGGTTGGGCCGAAAATCACTCTTGTGTTTGTTGAGTCATTAACATCTTGTGGATGTCTTTGACTATTGAGTAAGTTTCCCCCTGTGATTGCTCCAAATTTGTAACCCTGTTTGTGAGTGGTCAATGATCATTAGTCATTTGATGGTCCTCACTATTTCTCTTATGTTGGGGCTGATATTGTGTCGGTTGAGGTGCATATGGTTGTGGTACCGGTGGTGTGGGATACATGATTGATTGACCTTGAAACGGTTGTGGTGGTGCTTGGAATGGTGGCAGAGGTTGTTCGAAGGGTTAAGGGTTTGAAGGGCCCTCTTGTTTCTACCCAAAGTTAGGGCGATTCCTCCACCCGGGGTTATATATGTTAGAGTAAGGATTGTTCCTACTCCTTTGATTTTGATATCCCCCTTGAAATTGGCCAACCGTGTTTACTTGGCCATAAAATGCTTCCTGTACCCTTGATATTACTGGACATGACGTAGTATCATGGTCTTATATATCACAAACTAAACACGATGAAGGTGTTTCAACCGATACTGTCGTGGTGGCTTTAGAAGTTTTCAAAACCTCTAATTTACGAGTGAGTGCCATGACCCTAGCTTGTAGATCTTCTACCTCCCCCAATTGGTATTTAACTCTGACTTGTGATGTGGTGGTGGACTTATGTGTGAGATTTTGTGCTCCAGTGTTGGACTAATCTTTAGCCATGTTAGCCTTAGCCCAGTCCCTAGTCAAGTTGGCCAAATAGTCGAAATAGTTATATGCTTCTGTGGGGTTTTTGTCTGGATAAGTTCCCGCGCACATTAATTCGACAAACATCTTCAATTGAGGAGTCAATGAAGAGTAAAATGTGTTTATGATGTGCCATTCAGGGAAACCATGATGTGGACATGTGAAAAGTAGGCCCTTGAACCTCTCCCAACATTGGAAGAACGTCTCACCACTATTCGGTGCAAATTGAGAGATGGCACGCCGTAGTGCCTCAGTGTGATTTTCAGAAAAGAACTTTTTCAGGAACTCCCCTTACAGTGTATGCCATATATGTATGGACATAGGCCTCAATGAATTAAACCACATCTTGGCCTTGTCCTTTAGAGTGAAAGGGAAAAGTTTTAATAGTAAAACCTCGCTAGGACATGAATTATCCTGGAAAAGTGAGCATGCATCTTCGAAATTTTTAATATGTGTGTATTGTTACTCCGGATCATAACCGTGAAATTGAGGTAAGGTAGGTAGCATTCCTAGTTTAATATTTAGCGTGGTCTGGTGTGCAGGAAGTACAATGGCAAAAGTGGGGGTTTGCTTTTGGGGATTCATATAATCCCTCATGGTACGGTTCTAGGTGGCATCGTCTCCTTGGTTACTTCCTCTTTCGAGGTTGTCATATGTTGACATCATTAAGGTTTGCCATTAGAATGGGCCCTAGGTTCACAATCAAGGGAAAACTGGGAAGGTCTACTGGACTACGACGAATGGATGATGGAGTCAAGTAATCTGATGGAAGATTACGTAACGGGTCGGCTCGAACTAGAAGGCATGTGTGATCTCTAAAATATGAGGACATACATATGCAATGCACACAAAAAGCACATATCGATCCTCCAATCTCCTCAGAAACATCAATTCTGTTGCTCACAAAACAAGTAATTTATCTCAGTTGAACCTCCAATCTCCGTATGCGAAGCAATACCACCAATAAACAATTAGCACAATGCCTAACTGCCTCTAAATCCACTTCCTATCTAAATGAATGCCCAAACCCCTAAAAAGAAAAGAAAAATAAATAAATCCTAGAACTAACACGAAAAGGGTGGAATAAGGTTACCGATATAGCCTTAGCCATCGATTTCCTTGCTATGAAAGATGAATGGCGAAGCAATCCATTGGATTTCGCGTGGACTGAAATTCATGTTCTAGCATGCCTCTTGCAATCCCTTGTGCGAAAGTCTACTCCCCGGCAACAGCACCAAAACTTTGACTCAACCTCCAAATGTATGCTCGATATATCCCAAGTGTAGGACGACAGAGTAGTATAACTCGGAAGTACGAGATCGATCCACAGGGAGCAAATTACATAGAACCACAAGAAATAAAACACTTTTCTCAATTGCTCACAAATATCCTACGACTTGCTTCTAAAAGAAAAAGAAAAATCTGATTGTTTTGAGAAGCTATATTTATCTAAACTAATTCAAACTCAAGAGTAATCAATTGGAAAACTATGTAGTTTTAACTATTAATAAAAAAGTCCCAGGATCAGCCACTCCAATCAATTGCATCTTTTGGAATTCCAAATGAGGTAATTTGATAACTCAAATTCTTCAACTACATTACGAGTTACGGATTCAGAAGATTTAGCGGTAAAAACAAGTATTCTTCAAAACTTCAACTCCTAGAATAAATCAGGTTGTTTGAATCAAAGAAGAGTACCATCGATTCGTGAGGCGCACATACTGAATATAAATTCACCCATAAACATTACCAAACATAATCAAACGTCCAGGTTTTCAAAAGTTCTAGAACGAAGAAGATGAAGAGAAAAAAACTAAAATATTTAACTTTAAAACCAATAACATACCTCCTTCATTCATCCAAAACATTCAATTGATCTTTGCTTTTGAGCCCGAGATTAAGAACTTTAGCTACTCATCTTCGTAATATAAACACAAGTTGCGTATAAATAAACTGAATATATTAATTGCAAACCTAAGAATCTGATTACAAGAACTGTGAACAACTATGAAAACTTTGCAATAAACTAGTATATTTTCTGAACCTAATGTTGTTGCTACTCCTAAAAAAGAGTTTAAAATGCGAACCCTAAAATACACAACAATCACAGCTTATATAGGCTTCCCAAAACTCTGCAGATTCGCAAAATTGTTCGAACGCTTGTGCCACCATTTGAACGCCTCAAACTAGCATTCAAATGCTGTGTTAAATGCACTTTGAATAGGAAAGCTTGCTCTCTATATATTTCGAACGCACTTCGAACCTGAATTTGATGCGAGACCGTTCGACGTACCGTTCGAACGCTCTTGTATACCGTTCGACTCCCTTCAAATGCCAACTCTAGTTCAGTACGAATTAATCACTTTTTAGCTAGGATTCCTACAAATAAACACAAAACTAAGTTAGTACTGAATTAGGATTTAAATTAACACAATTAAACATATTATAAACTAACAATTAGCTAATTAAGAGATGTAGATTGCACTTTTAGAGTACAATTACCTGCCGATCTTATTTTGTTCAATTTTAGCTTTAAATCTGCACAAGACATTAAAAACATAAAAGAAAACTAATTTATATTAAAATGATAAATAATATATAAATAATTACTAACAATAGCTTATGATTAAGGACTCTGATTGTACTTTTTAGAGTATAATCACTCCTCCCTCCAAACTAAGCTTTTGGTAGTCCTTGGCAAAACAACAAATACATTTACAAAGATATGCTCCACTTTAGTATGGATTACGAGTATATTTAGCATATGCACTAAGCATTTAAACTTGTAGGTTCTAGTGGATGAGTGGTTTCTCACAAGGGTTTCCAGTGATAGTACCCACAAACATTAAAATGTGGCCTGTAAGTTAGAATAATGAGAAAAAATATTACATGTATCAAAACACAGGCATATTATGTATATCCTACTCGTTAATACATAAGCAAGATAATGTCTTAAAACAACATATGATAAGATTTTGTATGTATGTGATCATTATATGATAAGAATAGTGTTACAACATAAAAACACAAATACATCCTTAAAGTTTTGATTCAACCTCATTGGATATTTTCTCAAAAAAAATGACTACAGAAATCTCACATTGGTTTTCCTTGTAAAAAAGTAAATGTAATGTAAAATAAAAAAAGATAACCATAAAGAAATAACATGAATATATAAAGTGAGAGACGACTTGGCATAACTCTATGAAAAAATACACAATGTTAAAATTACAAAAGCAACCGATACGTGAGTTCTCTACGAAGTGAATGAACAAGCAATGTACATATCAAATCCTCGAGGACTTTGTTCAAGTTGTTACTTGGCCATGAGATTTAAGGTAGGAAAAAAGAAATGATACGAGACTCAAAACATGTGTGATCAAGGCATGAATTGATCAATGGATACATAGCTTCAATTTTCTTATTTCATTTGATTTGGTTGGATATTTTTTTCAATAGCCAATCTTTTCTTTTTTTTCTTCTCTTTTTTTTTCTTCATTGCTAATTTGTGTTTTCATATTGCAAATAGATCATCCATTTCCCAATTCATCTTGAACAAGTGAAGATACTTGTGTTTTTATATTTAGTGACAAAACTTTAGTAATGATATATGTAGCAAGAGACAAAGAAATAAGCTTAAAGATGGTTCCAAGGGAATTATGTCAACAAAGAAATCTGTGGCTCAAACGATCAAAGATGATCTCGATTCATTTTTTAAAGTGCATAACAGCTCAAGATTATAAGAATTCAACATATTCAAGTATCATAACAATTCAAACAATTGAGTCTAATACAAGTATAATGGAGCTATTGAAATAGTGATGTAGAAGAAATTCATCAAAAATAAAGGTAAACACTCTGAAAGGTGTGATTGGCTTGAAAACTCACTCGATGAATAATTTTCACGTTTGTAAGGATGAAACTGTATAATATGTAAAAATACTAAACTTAGCATGATATGATAATAAGTGATGTAAAATAGCCTCTTTTTATGTGTTAAGATAAAATTTTGCAATTGTATTAAAAAGAAAGGATAAAACAAAATTTGTGTTAAGGTGAATAAAAACATGTTTCACCAAATCTTCAAAATCTACATTTACATTCCACAGAAAACTGTACAAAGTTATTAAAGTTACGCAAATCTCTTTTGTAGATCTCAAGTGCATTCAAATTGTAAGCTCCTCGGCTTTATGCATGTTTTTTTTTTTTTTTTTTTTGAAAAATGCAAAACATCTGAAAAATAAATGTTAGTCATATTTACAAATAAAGACAAACACACAAATAAAACACTCAAACCTAACACACTATAGGAAGAATAATTATTACAAAGTCGAGCTAGAATTTTGACATCAAAATCAAGGTAGCCTACCGTTCTGGTGATTCCGAGGCGTCTCAATGCCTCACCATTTACTTGTTCTTTAACAATATCTAGGTAAACCATCTGATTCTTTGATATTAGTCAGTTACTCCCTTTGCAATTTTTATCCACACACGTGTGACACCTATTTAGTCCCTTTGCTCTTCTCTTACAAGCCAGAATATTGTGACCAGTAAGAGATTGAGGTTGTTCCTCTTGAACCTCAACTCTTCTCACTATTTTTGCACTACGAATTATATCACCCCTAATAGCAAATGAAAATATTTGGAAGATGCAACATGCAAATGTAAGCACTCGACCATCTATATGAGAAAACAAAACATTATCCAATTCTTTAATGTCTGCTGGTCATAAAGACAAAACAATAGAAAATAATAATACAAATATCAAAAAACGAACGTGGTCCCCCGCAAACGAGAGAATCACCATGGCCCGAGGCATTGAAGGAAACAAAGAGTGGGAAGGAACAAACACGGGTGGGGAACAAAGTATTCCCTCCAACTACAGAGAAACTAACTACCAAATTATAAAAAAACTATTCTAACTGTACAAATGACGTGGTGTTACTTTTATTCAAGCAATGGTGGATCCATGAGATCCACACATTCAATTAGACTGACAAAGTTCTCAAGATAAGGCTTGAGCCGATATCCATTGACTTTGAAGATATTGCCATTGCTAGAATCCTTAATTTTTATTGCCCTGTATGGTGACATATCCCTTACCAGATAAGGTCTAGACCATTTACTCTTTAACTTACCCGGAAACAAGTGTAATATTGTATTATAGAGCAAAAGTTTTTATCCAATGGAAAAGGATTTAAGCACAATGCGTTAGTTATAGAATGTTTTAATCTTGGCTTTAGAGATTTTTGTATTCTCATAGGTGTCATTTCGAAATTCCTCAAGTTCATTGAGTTGTAGCTGTCTTACCAGGCCCACCTCATCTAGGCTTTCATTAAATTGGGGAATGGCCCAATAGGCTTTGTGCTCAATTTCTACTCGAAGATGATAGGACTTTCCATACACAAGCCTATAAGGAGACGGACCCAACACAGTTTTATATATAGTTCGATAGGCCTAGAGTGTATTAACTAACCTTAAGGATTAGTCCTTTCGGTTAGGATTGACAGTTTTCTCAAGAATGCACTAAATCTCTCGATTAGCTAACTCAACTTGGCCACTAGTTTGGGTATGATAAGGTGTACTAACCTTATGAACAACCACATACTTTTTCATTAATAGTCCAACAAGTCTATTGAAAAATTGGAAACCTCCATAGCTAATAATAGCACGTGACATACCAAAGCGTGAAAAGATGTACTCTTTTAAGAAAAGGACCACTACACAGTGATCATCAGTACGAGAGGCAATGGCCTCAACCCATTTAGTCACATAGTATATGGCCATAAGAATATAAAGGTAACCAAACAAACTTGGAAAGGGTCCCATGAAATCAATACCCTAATAATCAAATATCTCAAGAATAAGAATGGGAGTAAAGGGCATCATATTTCTTCTAGACAGACTCCCTAGTCATTGAAATCTATCACAAGTTGTACAAAAGGTATGAACATCACGAAACATATTAGACTAATATAAACCAAATTGTAGAATCTTTGCAACTATCTTTTTAAAACTAAAATGACCACCGCACGCATGAGTGTGACTTAACTCCATGGCAGAATGAAACTCATTGTCGAGAACATACTGATAAATTATTTGATTAGGATAGTACTTGAACAAGTATGGATCATTGCAGAAAAAATATCTCACATATCTAAAAATTTTCCTTTTATCCAAATGAGACCAATTTGATAGGATTTGTCCTGTAGCCAAAAAGTTGGCAATGTCAGCGAACCATGGAGTGGTTGTGTAAGAAAAGAATTGCATTTGAAAAAGATACTCATCTGGAAAATACTCATTGATAGGGAGTGTGTCTTTGGCGTCTCGATTAGTAAGGAGCTGTGACAAATGGTCAGCAACAACATTTTCTACCCTTTTTTATCTTGAATTTCAATGTGAAATTCTTGTAGCAAAAGAATCCAACGGATGAGGCATGGTTTTGCATCAGGCTTGATTAACAGGTACTTTAGTGCAAAATGATCAGTATAGATAATGACTAATGACCATACCAAGTATGATCGAAACTTATCTAATACAAACACAATAGCAAGGAGTTCTTTTTCAGTTGTGGTATAGTTCATTTGGGCTTCATTCAAGGTTTTGCTTATATAATAGATAACATAGTGTTTCTTGTCCACTCTTTAACCCAAAATTGCTCCTACAGCATAATCACTAGCATTGCACATCAACTCCAAAGATAAAGACCAATAGGGTGACCGAATGATAGGTGTAGTTGTCAAAAGCCATTTGAGCTTATCGAAAGTTTCTTAGCAATCAAACGTCCATTCAAATGGAACATATTGAGACAATAGATGACATATTAGACAGGAGATGACACTAAACCCTTTTACGAATTGTCGATAGAAACCAACGTGCCCAAGGAAAGAACAAATGTCTTTCATAATTCTAGGGATAGGTAGTTTTTTAATCAGTTCAACCTTAGCATTATCTATCTTAATCCCCTTGTTAGACACAACGTGTCTGAGCACTATACCTTGTGGCACTTTTCCAGTTTAGAACAAGGTTACTCTCCTCACATCTCTCTAACACCTTCTTGAGCTGTACCAAACAACTTTCATAGGTATCTCCATGGATAGAGAAATCATCTATGAAAATCTCCAAAAATCTCTCCACCATATCGCCAAAGATACTCATCATGCACCTTTGAAAAGTGGCCGATGCATTGCACAAGCCAAAAGGCATTCTTTTGTAAGCATAAGTACCAAAAGGACATGTGAATGTTGTCTTATATTGGTCTTCTATATCAATTTCAATTTGGTTGTAACTGGAGTACCCATCCAAAAAAAGGAAAAGGCACGATTTGCCACTCATTCTAACATTTGGTCCAAGAATGGGAGTAAAAAGTGGTCTTTTCTAGTAACAACATTTAGTCAATGGTAATCAATGCACATGCGCCACCCAGTTTGAATCTTAGTGGGCACTAGTTCATTTTTTTATTATTTTGAATTAACATGACTCCAAATTGTTTTAGAATAACTTAGGTTGGACTAACCCACTTTGAATTGGAGATGGGGTATATAATACCCGCAGCGAGAAGTTTCAATACTTCTCATCTCATAACTTCTTTCATATTAGGGTATAGATGCCTTTGTATTTGACGAACTGGTTTAGACTCCTTTTTAAGATATATGCAATGTGTGCATACCAAAAAACTAATACCATGTAAGTCTGCAATAATCCACCCAAAGGCTTTTCTATAATTCTTTAGCATTTCCACTAGACACTTCTCTTGGCTTACAAACAGACTAGATGATATAACAACAGGATAAGACTCACATTCACCAAGAAATGCATACTTTAAAGTAGATGGAAAATGTTTTCTTTTCGGAGTGAGTGCTTTCTGTTTAGAAGTGATAGACTTGATAGCATTAGGAACTAGAACTTCAAAAGATGTGGTCCAATGACCCACTTGCATACAGTGCTCACTGTCACGGTCTAATTGGGCGTGTGACTCACTCAACACTAGAGTTTTTTCAATAAGATCATTGAAAAATTCACTCTCAATGTAATCTTAAAGAATAGACTCGATGAAGTCTATTTCCTCAACATCATCGTGCTCCTTAAATTGGTTCCTAGTTAAGAAGATGTTTATCTCAACGGTCATATTCCCGAATGACAGTTTTAACAACACATTCCTACTGTAAGCACCTCATTTTTGCCTGCTCAACAATCTCCGGCCTGACCTAACTCCTTTTCAAAACTCTGTAGACACATTCAAACCCAAATCAACTTTCAGACCCCTATCCAATTAGGCAACTGCTTCTTGGGCCTACTAGGCTCAACAAAGGCCTAATAACCAAACCATCCCTTTGGGCCTCTAGGTACGTTTTTTAGAAAGTTCAAAATCCCTCAAGATGGTAAGTACACTATTTGAAAATGTTCTTAGTCAATTAGGTGTACTCAATATGCTATCCTGACCAATTCTGGTCCCGTTCTAGTCAACTTTAGTCAAAATGATCGTTTGCCCCTAGGCACCCCAGCATAGTACAAATCCCTCCAAATAGTGAAACATCTTCCAGGACCGTCCTCGAATAGTCCGTCACACTTAATATGCCACTCCAATCCATCCTGACCATTTTAACTAATTCTGGTCAAAATAACTATTTTACCCCTAGTGGCCTAAATGCGCTCCGAAACCACACCGGCTCTAGGTACCAAACCGGTAAATCCTATCATACGCCCATGTTCAATCCAAGGAGAGCCCTGTGATTCTAAACACTTCCAAGTCAATGAAAGTCCCCTTGAGCGTCTCATAGATGCCTCACTAGGGTTGTCTTTTTCTCCCGATTCCTAGATTATAACGCACTGTCAAATGGCTTGAGAAATGCATAAATCAAGGAATTTTTAAAAGCTTGTCTATAGGTCTTTCCATCGATATGGCTCAATTGAATAGATCGTTTCTTGTAGCCCCTGATCGTATGGCTCGAAAATTGCCACTTTCAGTAATCCCTAGAGCATCTCACAAACGCTCTGCCAAGGTTGTCTTTTCCTCCAATTCCCTAATTATAACGCACCGTCAAACGACTTGAAAATTACATAAATTATGAAATTCCTTAAAGTATTTCCAGAGCACTTTCCATCAGTATGATCTGATATGAGAGATTGCTTCCTGAAGGGCTTGACCATGTCGTCCAAAAACTACTACTTTTGAACATCCACGAAGCGTATTACAGATGCTCTGCAAAAGTGTATTTTTATACACACTTCTCAAGGTGATATCTTACTCTTCTAAACACCTTTCAAGCTCCTCGAAAATTTTTGATTATTAAGAAGCAATTAGAGAACATCGTGGACGTGACTGATTTCCTCGAATCTTTTCTAGATTGCACAATCATTGAGGCCAAGTTAACACAAAAAATTTTGGCGGTGAAGCGTATGCTACTTACACCCAGACTGTGATCAAATCGATCAAAACTTTGCTTACTCTCTAAGTTGAGTTAATGCAGAGTGTGCCACATGACATTCAAACAATGGAATAATACTGGCGCATGTGGCACATGCGCTAGGGTAAAAATTGCCCAAGCGTATGTAATACATGCACTAGCCCTCACCAGTTTGCCTATAAATGCAAGCCTCCCCCTCTGCATATTTCAGAATAAAAAAATAGTAGCAAAGCTCTACAAAAATAGCCTCGGAACTCTGAAATTCTCTATACACCTCACCCTCTAAGCACCTAAGTTAGATTTAACCTCTCTCTAGCTTATACACTCCATCTGCAAAGCTTCCAATGCAATAGAAGAGCCATTTTCAGCCCTTTCAAGCCTCTTTAAGGCCATTCAAGTTCAAGGCAAATCATCCATGCAAGCTTAAAAGTGGTTTGAAGACAAAGGTAGTATTCTATTTTATATTTTGCAATTCCCACTCTTCTCTTCCCCCTCCTAGCCTACTCAGGCTATTCTTTATTTTTAACCCCCATCTTCCACCCCCCTTTCTTGCATGCTTGAAACAAGTGAGCTCCTAGTTCATGCCTAGAAGAAAGCTTTGTAAGAGCTATCGTGTAGGGGGATCTCTTACAAGCTTGCTTTAAGATGGTATGGCCTTGAAGCACGTTGCAATTTGGTGTGGCCTCTAGCCGTGTATGATTTTATGACCCCTCTTTTACATATGGTTATCATGTTCATGTTTTGCATGTTTAGCTTCATTTTCATATTCATCGTCGTTTTTAAAAACCTTCACTATCACTATTTCTATGTCATTCTCAAACTCCATATTCAAGTATTTTCCTAAAACTAGTTCTAAGAGGTGGTTGTTTGAAGCCTGGGTCAAACTCTCAATTTTCACATCTTAGAGAGCCCCCCTTAGGGCCTTTGACTTCATTTTGCATCATTTTATTTTAATATCTTTAAGTTGCATTAAAATGGTTTTCAAACCTTGTATTTCACTTTGATTTTCAAAGTTTTGCTCTCTTGAGTTTTGTGGTTGAAATGGTACTCATGGAACCCTCTCTTAAATGGTCTCTTCATTTATTGACCATAGGAACCCTAGCTCACTAGAAAGGTTTTCTATACCCCAAAAAATGGTTTAAAAAAAACCCTCTTCAATAAGGGTTCTCAAAAGTTCATTATCTTAATTTGCATAAAAATGATTTTCTAAAACCACCATCTTTATCTTCATTTTTAGAAGTTTTGCTTTCTTGAATATTGTGGTTGGAATGGTCCCATGGAGTTCTCTTTGGAGTGATCTCCCTCAAATCAACCATGTGAACCCTTATTCTTTAGAATAATTTTTAATATCTTAAAAGTGATTTTACAAAACTTCTTTTCCAAAAATAATTTTCAAAAGTTCATTCTTTTTAGTTTTCAATCAAAGAAGTTTGCAAAACTACCTTGTATATATTAATCTTCAAAAGTTTTGATCTCTTGAGTTAGTGGTTATAATGGTTCCAAGATAACCCTCTCTTGAGTGATTTCCAAATACCAACCATATGAACATTACACTCACTTAAGTGGTTTTTATCAAATAGTTTTCCAAATACATTTTCAAGTCATGCATAAAACTACCTTTTAAAGCCACTAAGTCCCAACTCTAGTTTAAAACCACCTTCCAACCCTAGGCTAACTTAACCCTAGTTAACTAACCTTAGGTTAACCTAACCCAAGTTAGTCAACCCTAGTTCAATCCAACCCTAGTTAGTCAACCCTAGTTTAATTTAACCCTAGGTTAACCTAATCCTAGTTAATTAACCCTATTTCAATCTAACATTAGGTTAATCTAACCTTAAGTTAATTAACCTTAGGCCATCCTAACCAAGGTTAGTGAGCTTCAAGGTTTCAATCCAAAGACCCCTTTTCAAATAATCTTTCAATTTAAAACCATAGTTATAGCATACTTTCAAAAACATCTTACTCTCTTGAGATTTAAAAAATCAACTCCAAAACCTTTTCAAATACTCCCATACTCTATCTTCAAAAATGCTTCTGAGAAGTTCTCTTAAATTTTTCTTGACAAAAGTAGTTAAACACTTACCATTCCCACAAGCTATTTTAAAAGTGATTTCAATCCTTACAACTCTAAGGTGATCTTAACCCTCTCATGGTTAAGGTTTCCTTAGAAGAAGTGGCACATCAAGTGTGACCTCCTAAGGTCCATATAGGGCGTTGAACCCTAAATGCTTTTAAAAAAAAAAACCTTTTTCAAAGGTCCTTTTCAAATATCATGTTCTTAAAGCAATCTTAATCCTTCCATGGTTAGAGTTGTTCAAATATAAGTGAGATATTCAAGAAGGGTTCTACAATCCAAAGATTTTAAAAACCAATGGAAAGTCTCTAGCCCATTTTCCAAATACGTTTTCAAAATTCATAGCCCTTAAGGGGTTTAGTTCTTCAATGACTAACCTCTTAAAAGTGATGAAATATTAAATATATCTTTCATAATGTATTCAAAAACTATTTTCAAAAAGCTTTTCGAAGACAAGTTCACGAGAGCATTTCCAATCCAAATTTTACTTTCAAAGTTTTCAAAACAAGACTTCAAAACATTTCCAAAGCTCCCTTGAGATATTTCAAAACATTCCCAGAACAGCCTTAAGTTATTTTAAAATATTTCTAAAAACTCCCTTGAGTTGTTTCAAAGCACTTTCAAAACTCTCTTGAATTAATTCCAAAAACATTTCTTCAAACCCAATTTCAAAAACCACTTCAAACATCCCAAATCCTATTTCAAATGTATCTTTCTAAACTCTTAAGTTCTCTTTTTTCAAAGACCTCAAAGTGTCTTTAAAACTTTCCAAAGACCTCAATGCGTCTTCAATGTTCCCAAAGACCTTAATGTGCTACTTTTCTATCAAGCTCTTGCCCGAATTACGAATGACTTGATTATCACCAAATGAGATACATAAGTAACCTAAAGTGATGCGGTCATAACCTTTATTTCAACCCAAGTTCCGCATCATTCATCCAAAAAGTAATGATTAAACCCATTTTTCAAAATTTTAAAGTGGATATTAAGTAGATATTAGTAACTGGTTATTCAAGTGTGTGAATTAAGGGTGATTAGACATGTAAGTACCGAAAGGGTGCGGTAAGGTGATTATCTTAGGATATCTTCCCTACACATAACCAACCCCTACACCATAAATTTCTATTTCGAAGACCAAAATCGGAGTCACGTTTTCAATAGGGTTTTCAAAAGGTTACTAAGACCTTTTTTTCCAAAACCTTCTTGAAAGGACATTTTCAAAACTTTTTTTAAAAAACCTAAGTTTAGTCTTCAGATTATACTTAGTTTTAGGTGACCTAACACATCTTTAACTATGTTAGGTGGAGACTCCAAACTTTTTTCAAAAGTGCTTATTATTTCAAGATCAAATCTAGTTGCACTCACCCTTCTAAGAGAAAGAGTTCTAATGAGAGAGTACTGTGCTTTTTCCCGAGCCAAGAGGACTTACTTTAAAAACCTAGGCATGACATCTACAATAAATTCTGACATTACAAGTAGCTAGGAATGGTCATCCTAAAATCATAGGAATTAGGAAATGAGTACTAGTGCTCATAATTGGTTATGTATCTAAAATAATGAAGTCTACTAAGTAATAGAACTTATCTGTCTGAATGAGAACATCCTTCACAATACCCCTTAGGATCTTGCTAGACCTATCAACTAGTTGCAAGGTTACTCTTATAGAAGGCAACTCACCTAATCCAAGTTGTTGGTAAACTGAATAAGGGAGTAGGTTGACACTTGCTCCTAGATCAATAAGGACTCGATCTATCTTGTGTCCTTTTATGGTGCATGAAATAATAGGACAACCAAGGTCCTTATACTTCAATGGGGTTTTACATTTTAAAATCACACTTTGGCACTTATTCATGGAGGCAGTTTCCTTCACATGCAACCTCCTTTTCACAATACATAAGTCTTTCAAAAACTTGGCATAGGAGAGAATCTGCTTGATAGCATCTAAGATTGGAATGTTGAGTTTCACTTGCTGAAATACTTCGTAAATTTCTGGATTAAGAAACTCATGTTTAGGCTTGGTCAATCTATGAGGAAATGGTGCATATTTCTCAACATTAATGTCCTTTCCTTTAGGCACTTTGGTTGGCTCTAAGATTGGCTCAACTTCCTTTTTCTCTTTCACACTTCTATCTCTCTCTCTCTCTCTCTCTCTCTCTCTCTCTCTCTCTCTCTCTCTTGCTCTCTCTCAACTCCCTTCCCTTCATCTCTATCCTTAAGAGAGACTTTTACAGAGGGAATGGTTTTATCTATGATCTTACTACTTCTTAAGATTGTGATGGATTGGACTTGTCCATAACTAGATCGAGGATCAGTTTTCACTTCAGTCATGTTCACTTGCTTATTGAGATTTAGATTTGGTTGGGGTTGAGATGGAAATCTCTCCGACACTCGGTGGGTCAAAGCTTGCGCCAAAGTAGACATTTGCTTTGCTATGTCTTTTAAGAGTCTAGTGTGTTGGTCTAACACCTTCTTCTGTCGATCCACCCTATTTTCAACCCTCTCACATCATTGGTCTATTGATACTCATTGTCTTCTAATGGTTTCCTATGAGGAGATTCATATGGAATGGGTTAGGGTTACAAAGATTGATGGTTTGAGGCCCTCCTTAAAATACTTAAGAGTTTGAAGACCCCTCATTTCTCCACCCAAAATTTGGATGATTCATCCATCCGAGGTTGTATGTGTCTGAGAAAAGGTTTCCCGCAACTTGTTGGTCATTATACGTATCCCGATATTGGCCAACTGCATTGGCTTGACCATGCAAAGCCTCTAGTATAACTAGACACACTTCGTGTCATGACCTAGTATGCCACACATTAAACAACTCTTTTCTTTGGGAGACTCACTATTCATAACATTGACTTTTTTAGACTCCACGGCCTCCAAATTTCAAGTAAGTACAGCAACTCTAGCATTCAAATCATCTATTTAATTGAGCTGAAATGTTGCCCTGGGCTTTGACTTGGGATTTAGGGTTCTAGTTGTGGCCCAATCTCTAACAAGGTTTACTAAGTAATCAAAATAGTCATATGTCTCAGCGGGCTCTTTGTCATACAAAGTTCCTATACACAAAGACTCAACAAATTGCTTAAGTTGTGGGGTCAAGATGAATAAAAAGTATTTATGACACACCAATTTGTGAATCCATGATGTGAATAAGCATTCAACAAATCCTTGAACCTCTTCCAAAATTGGAAGAACAATTCACCAATCATAGGAGCAAACTGAGAGATTTGGTGACGAATCACCTATGTTTTATGTTTAAGGAAGAACTTTTTCAAGAACTCCATTTGAAGATCTTGTTATCAATGAATAGACCAGGCCTCAAAAATTGAACCATGTTTTGGCATTATCTTTGAGAGAAAATGGAAATAGTTTCAGAAGTACTACTTCCCTTGGATAGAATTATCGAAGACATATAGTATACGTCTTCAAAATCTTTGATATGGTTTTTTAGAATCCAGACCATAGAATGGATTTATCTACTGGATCATTCCCTTCTTTAAAGTCATCGCTGCATGATGAGTGGGAAGAACAATGCAAGAAGTAAGTGTTTGCCTAACAGGATTCAAATAATCCCTAGGAGATCTATGGGGAGGATCGCCATGTACACTCTCATCTTCAAGTACATTATTTGGATTTGGCGGATTGGGCTTCACAGGTGATTGATGATCAAATTCTTTGGCCATTGGGATAGAATTAGGATTTCGGTAAACTAATTAAATGTTTGAAACAACAGTCCTAAACGAAAAAATAGTACGGAAAGTGGGAGAAAGATTACTAGAAGAGTCAACACTCACCAATCGTTCATGCACATCTCTAATGAAATATTTCATAAAAGTCTACATACCCTATGAAGATATAAATTAACTCTTCCCGAAACATCAACACGACAAAATATTAAATAGAAAAGAAAAGAAAATTAAAAAAAACTACAATAGTATACTAAAATACCTGCACACAAAAATAACAAAAAAAAAACAAAAGTTAGTCTGTTAGTAAAATGTTAGTAAAGAGTTAGTGTCACATCCCTAACCTAATTGGACATTATTAATGTCACATTAGGTAGGGCGTGATCATACAGGCCATTGTGCTTGCGAACAACACATTACCACACACCAAAAAATAAAGTGCAAATTGACTCAACATATATATATACAAGTACTATGCATCCATATCGTACCATATAAGTGAAAGTAAACCATAGGTTATGTACATCATTATAAATTCATGACATAAAGCATTATATTAAAACCAAGTCCCAATGGCTCATACAAAACACGATAAGAAAGTAAAGCAGTAAAAGCTTGCCCCTAAGACTCGACACCCCTAACACCAATATGGACGCCACTGCAGTGACAACCAGGACTATAGTAAGCCGAACTTTATCCTTAGCTCACTTGTCAAAAATGTTTGTATGGGAGTGAGCTGAAAGTCAATGTGCTCATAGTACATAATCTAATTTATAGAAAATGATAACAAACACCCATAATGCACATCCAGATATAAATGATCAATAGATATAAATAGTATGAATGGCTCAATGCAATGAATGTATCACCCAAATATGCACGCAAATTTAGATAACATTGGCTCAATAAGTGATGGCTAGTTATTAACGATACCCCACATCGACACCCTTTTAGATCAACCCCACATTGGTTAATCTTTAGATTAACCCCACATCGGCAAACCCTTCCTCTATGAAATGCATTAGCATACGATATGAATGGTATGAAATACCACCTCACACACAACCTCATCAATATCACCGCATATATAACCTCATCAATAGTATGTTATAGATAATCATCAAGTAATTCAATATGAACAGACTATCTATATTCTCACAATCAACACCAACATTCATAATATGACAAACAATACATTCACTTCTATATGAACAAGATTATCTCAATTCCCACCAGTCACTGCATATACACATCACGACAAAGATCACTCCTTGGATGTTATTGAGGTATCTTGTCATCCGTTAGCTCTTATCACCACAACCATATTAGTTTAGGAGCATCAATGTATAATTCTGCCATAATACTTGAACATAATGCATACACCCCCAAACAAGTTATAGAACTAACATGATGTATTAGAAATGTCATATGATAACCTCAATTAAACTTCTAATATAATGCAATAGCTGAAAAGTACCAAAATTTACTAAGTCCTCTAATTTGCCAAAATTGACACATGCCTCCTAACATGTTCACAACTTCGTGAGATTATACCAAAAAATTCTAAAACTTTGAGAATACATACTAAACATCTCAGAGAGTATCTAGACAAAATTTTACATTTTTTGAAGAAATCAAAGTATTTATTTGATATTTTATAAAACAGAAAAGTGTTGTAGAAGTGAGAATCCAGTTGTAGATGGTCCATCTTTGAGAGGTTCTTAACATAGGTAAACGATCAAAATGATCTGAAATTTTATACATATTATCATCCACATATCTAATAGATACAATTAATATTTCATAATTTTTTGACTACTCTAACTTAGTCTTATATTCTGTCAAGCTTGAGGTCGTAGATTTGGGTATTAGAATTCTACAGAGACAGTCTAACTTCAAAAATTCACCATAGTTCGAAATTAAAATATTTTTTAGTGAAACCAAAGCCCAAATTACCATCATAACTCTAAGTTAATGTGTTCAAAAATTCAACCATAAATAATATTTTTAGCTAAACCAATTCATCACAAACATGAAGACTTTGGGCTTCCACCATGAAAACCCCCAACCACCCCTCTCTTCCATCATCTTCCTCCACCTCCTCTCATGGCATCAAACATACTAGCATGTACTAAAATATAGAATGAAATAGATCAAGGACGAATATGATAAATCTTACCTCAATTGATGAATACAAGTTGGACACAAGTTTTTTTTTTCTTGAATTCCCTTCAAATTCTCTTCTGTCCTCTTTTTCTTTTTCTCCTTTCTCCTATCTTCTTCCTCTTCTCTCTCTATGTCTCTTCCATTCGAATGGTGAGGAGTCAATAAACTCCTCACCTAACTTTTCTCTCCCAACTCCTAGTCAATCTAGTTAAATTTCTCTCACCTGACTTTTCTTTCCCAGCTCCTAGTCAATCTAGCTAACTTCCTTACCAAAAAGTCCACCAATTAACTCAGCAATGATGAAATGACATATGTCACACACACATACATCCATATAATTTTACATACCAATTAACCATGCAATAAATGTAATTAAATAACTAATTTAATTAATTCTAATATATAATTAAACTAATTATGGAATTATGAGATTGGGGTCTCACAGTTAAAGGGTTAGTAAGTAGTTAGACGGTTACCACATCGAGGGCACCGACCTAAGTAGGCAATAAATTAACTCAAGAAATAAACCACAAAGAAAAATAAAATAAATAAATAAATAAATAAAACTGAAAGTAAAGTACAGAAAGTAGAATGCTAGAATGGTAACCAAAATAGGTTATCCACTAAATAAAAAAAAACTGTTAGATAGTTAGATGGAAAATAAAAACATAAAATATTGTAACCAACTGAACGGCTTCGTCCAACAGTAGGCGAGTATGCCAACCAAAGAGATTGACCACAAAGAAAATAAAAAAATAAAAAAAGAATTAAATATATACAAATATACAAGTTAGTAATAGAACGAAGTAATAAGTTAGCATCAACCACTGATCGGTTGAAATACACCACCTAATTCATTCATAATGGTAAGGAAGCAATCAATTGTCCTCAAGTCCATAGCAAAGGTATTTTTATTTTTTTTATTTTTATATATTTTAATTAAGCCATTCCCCGACAATGATACCAAAAAATGCTTGTCTTTTCCAACTACGGCGCTAAATATTGCTTGTCTATGTTCAAATTGTAGGAATTTAAACACCCAACTGCAAGTGTGATTAAGTAGCAATTAAAATAACTCGATAAGAACGGGATCAATCCACAAGGAATGGAGTTATAAATTATGTGAAATGTTATAGTTATGGATGGTAGGTTCCAAAATTTACCCTAGGTAATGGCTTAGATACCTTGTTAGACATAGAAGGGTCACAAATGGCTTAAGTTGGAACCTAAATCAACCGGTTCAAATTTCATCTCTTGTTGAGGAGAATTGGACAAAAGTTACAGAAATAATATTCAAAAGAAAAATATTTTGTTTTTGAGAGATTTGATAGTTCTTAAACTAGACAGCAAAATAAACAGATTAAAAACATCTTTAGATCCAATTGATTCGAGCACGCGACTATCATTGCGTTGATTAATATAGATTTACTATATGTCAATTGTTTGAACCCCTTGAGTCTCATAAACTAACAAATAGAAATATTCAACGATAACGAAATACTAGAATATTACATTAAAAACATGAACACTCACCATCGACTCATAAACACTAGGCAATGCTTTGTCAAAATATAAGTATAACAAGTATAATTAAATGAACATGTTTTCAAAGGTTCTAGTTACATACTTATTAAATTATTATCGAAACCCTCACTATCGATTTGCATATACCGGCTACTTTGTCAAAGCAAAAAGTATTACAAACATAATTACAAGTTTAAGTTTTCAAAAGGATCTAGACTTTAATTACCAAAAATATGAAAGCAATCAATTCCAGATTAAGATTAAGAGCCTTAAGTCCCTACCAGAGATTTGGACATAAAATATATAAGACAAAGTATCCTCATAAAATATACAAACCTCTGAAAAGTGATAAGTAAACCAGCATTTACTTTACTTTACTTTACTTTACTTTAGGTTTGGACCTAAACTTAAACTTGTTTACAAAATACAAAATACAAAATCATTACGTGTATAAAATATAGGTGCCCGTGCTCGTGTATGCAATATATCGAACATGTGTACAAATACTAAGTTTTGGAATAAATTTAAAATGAAAAAACAAACCTTAGTTGATCATTTTAATACCGTCACATGATTTTTACAATTGGTTCTAAGAATAAAACTAGCTATTCATGATAATACAAAAACATAATTTGAAAGCAAATGACTTCATAAATAAAAAAAAATTTATTACAGCAGAATAACGGTAAAAAAAGGGCTAAAAGCTGACTGAAAAACACTAACAAACTAACCGAAAATCTATACCTGAAAATGAAACAATTGAATGTGGAGTTCCCTGGCTTTGAACTTCCTCTCCGCTAGCCTCCCTCTCTGGCACTCTTCTCAAGCTCCCATTTAATGTAAAATGTTTTTTATGTTCTTGTGTTTTGTTCTAAGAATGTTTCACTTGTTCATGATATCCCAAGTCAATAGCCCACTAGCAGTACCTACTTCCAAAGATGATAAGGATGATACAAAGCTAGTTCTCCCACATATTTTTCAATTTCTCAAGATGCTCATTAAATGATTTTTCTTCTAGTTTGGTCTCGAAAATCTCATATTGGAGTTCAAAAGTTTGGGCAGCATTCTTTTGGTGGCCGTATATCTCCTAACATATTCCCATATATCCTTGGATGATTCAGAGAAAGTAAAAATTTTAAAAATTTTGGATTCTATAAAATTCAAAAACCATGATGGAATCAATTACTCACTTTATTTGGGGACAACGAAATTTCTCCCAACCCAGCTATAGTGCATTTGCATAATACAAAAAAAAAAAAAAGAAAAAAAACTGATCTGATTAGCAGAAACTAATCTACGTGATTAGAATCATATCTTTGAAATCTCTCTAGTTTGATCATGAATAACAAGTAATAGCGACAAGCACGAATCAACTGCTCGAACTCAACCTTTGGACTTTTGATATATCCCTTGTACACGCCTTACTCCAAAGAGAGTGAGCTCACAGCTGCTAGGGTTTCTCTTCCTCACAAAAATGTGTATCTCTCAATTATGAGCAAGTGTCACTCTAGCTACTCTTAGAGTGTGTATATATAAAAGCTACAGCAGAGACCATATGATTAGTATAAATAGGGCTTCCTACATAAATAAGAATTGCTAATCCAACAAGGATTAATCCCGATTTACGTAAATTATAATTACACTCTCTGTCGTACTAGGAATTATATTTTGAGCACCATATTATTAAATACTTTTTTATCTCCCTACGTTAAGATCACAAATACCCATCTATTAAATTAAATTACCGACAATTAAATTTAATAGATTTATTTAATTCTTTGAGACCTTCCACTTAACTTGTTTAATATGTTGAATTTATAATCCACCTGCAGGGTTTGACATAATCAAAACTTATAAGCTTCCTCAAGGGGATATCATCAATCCCTATACCGGGACGTAGATTCCATCAATAATTAATATTCACTATACACGTAATATTATTATCCAACTCACTGAGTTTATTGACCCACAAAGAATCTAATTTTTTTTGTGAATCAAAATAATAAACAATACATGCACGTGTCTATTTATTATATTAGGATTAGGAGTATAAGCACTCATAATAATCATGAGGTATTAATTATTTCATATGGTCAGTATAAAAACAATTACCTCAGCACTGTCATGTTCAATACACACAAAGTGTACTAGTGCAAGGAATTGGAACTATACCGTTTCCCATAGTCAAGACAAACCTATTAAAACCTTATGTTACAGTCCTACTGATAGTGTGTCCAGTTCTATCTAAGATTGTAAACGATAAGCTCATATTCTATAAGAACCGATGATCTAATCTTCCGTGTGTAAGTCGTACTCTACACACCAAATTATCTACTATATAGAATAAGAGACACACATGCATAATCATTAAATAAATAGTGTAATGCAAAAATTGCTCACACAGATTCTTATTAGAATAGAATAAATAATTTATTAATAAATACTAAAGCCATTACACAAAGCATGTCTTTTAGTATAAATTTCTAACAATCTCCCACTTAGACTCAAAGCTATGCAGTAACGCATCTAAGTTCCATCCCTTCTAAATGACTATCAAAAGTCTTAGCTGGTAAGCTCTTTATAAAAGGATCTGCTAGGTTGTCTGTTGGTACAATCTTGGTAACTACCACATCACCTCTGTGCACTATGTCTCGTATCAGATGATACTTATGCTCTCTGTGTTTTTCCCTCTTGTGAGTTCTAAGTTCCTTCAAGTTAGCAACCGTCTCGCTATTATCACAATAAAGCATAATAGGCGATTATACTGAAGGTACCTCTCGTAGATCCAATAAAAAGTTTCTAAGCCAAACAGCCTTCTTGGCTGCCTCAGAGGCTACCACATATTCAACCTACATAGTGGAATCAGTAATACATGATTGCTTTATACTCCTCCAACAAATCGCTCCACCTTCTAAGGTAAATACTTTTTCTAATGTCAATTTTTTAGAATCTTTATCTGACTAGAAATTTGAGTCTATGTACCCAATGGGTACTAGACTATCTACCTAGTAAACCAACATATGATCCCTATTCCTTCTCAGCTACTTGATTATATTCTTTACCACAGTCCAGTGTTCCCACCCTATGTTCGATTGATATTTGCTGACTATGCCTATGGCAAAACAGATGTCAAGTCTAGTGTAAAGCATAGCATGCATGAGGCTTCCCACTGCTGATGTATAGGGAACTGCCTTCATGTTCTTGACCTCAATCGGTGTCTTAGGACACTGATCCTTGGTTAGAGAGATTTCATATCTAAAAGAGAGGAACCCTTTCTTAGAATCTTGCATACTAAAACGGGTAAGAATCTTATCGATATTAATAGCTTGTGATAAGTCCAGGATCCTATGCTTGCAATCTCGTAAAAGCTTGATCCTAAGGATGTGACCAGCTTCTTCTAAATCCTTCATATCGAACTGTCTAGATAACCATACCATAACCGAAGATAATACCCCTACATCGTTTCCGATGAGCAAGATATCATCCACGTACAGTACCAAGAACATCACCACATTTTCACTGCGTTTCTTATACACACATGACTCGTTAATGCATTGATCAAAATCATAAGACTCAATGGCCTAATCAAAACGAGTGTTGCAAAACCTAGACGCTTACTTAAGTCCATAAATAGACTTATTAAGCTTGCACATCAAGCGCTCGTAGCATTTTGCTACAAAACCATTTGATTGCATTATATAGATGCACTTATCAAAACTTCCATTAAGGAAAGCTATCTTTGTCACGACCCGGCCAACCGGACCGTTAAAAATTAAAATGAACAACCTCAACTCCCGTGATGAACTCTCCACATAGTAGATAAAGCATAATTCTGCCTCAAAAAGATTATTTCTTCTTCATGACTAGGAATCTCGAGATAACAATTACAACTCCAAAAATTCGAATACGACATTCCCTCAACTACAAGTACTCCCAATAAGATTTAATCATACTACAACCCCAAATGTACCATTATAAGTGACTCCTGAATTTAGTTCTTGAGATAAGATTACAACTTCAAATAAGCCACAAAAATAATTATTATTCTTACTAGACTCCAAGATATTTTAATGCCCAAAATAATGTTCTCACAAAAAAGCCTTAAAGTGATACTCAACCAGCACTCATATGCTTTCGTCCTGATACCAACTTTTGTCCTAACCCAACTTCGCTCTCACCAAGTCGCGACAGTGGGGGTGATGGGGTTATATAGTTTAACAAGGCATGATAGTCATGAATCTCATCATAAATCAAACGGTTCAGTTAACATTACATCAAAGTAGAAAGACTAGTGGAACATTAGCGAAATGTCTCTTTACAAATACAGCCCAAAAGAGATCTAATTAGCTCGAAAGTTTTAAAGCCACAAGCTAGTAGGGGGAAAACTCATTCCCATTATCATTTCCTTGGAAAACTGGTCGATGCTTTAACCAATGAAAAATGTCCCATAAAATATGAGTGAGCTACGAAGCCCAGTAGGAATCTCATAAATTCTATAAAGCACAGGTTTAAATGCAATGCAGTAAAAAGATAGCATGGCACACATATGCCCCTTGTAATTCTTTTCTTTTTCATCAATACTAGGATCCTTGCAGGCATGTCCTACCCGGGTCAATTCAAGCCAATGAGGCCCACTAATGATTCATCCTCCATCATCAAGTCCAACGGGGCCCATCCATGATCATCTAGCCTAATATCAAGCCAGTGATACTGACCCATGATAGCCTCGAATATCAAGCGAGTTCGGTACACCTATGATATAAACCCGGGGTCTTTTTCTTTCTGGTTGTTCCACCCTTATTCCTCCCCAGTGATGCATGTATATAGTAAATGTATATTTGTAGAAAGTAATATAATCAACAATATAATTAGCAGGAAGGCGTAAAGTCAACACAGTAATTTGCAAGAAGAAAATAAGCATGTATTTTAAATAATGCATAAGTTCCTACCATGATTGTATATCTAGGGCAAAACGGTCCTTGAGTCACGTATTGTCTGTTGAACACAAAGTCGGTAGTTGGTCCTCTTTTCTAGTTATCAGTAATCGTCCATACTTGCCCAGATTCTCGGTGTTCAAGGATTGCATTTCTTATGATCTGTTTATCGATGTTAAGTAACAGGACACAGTGGGCATCTTGGTGGGGTTTAAACCTTGGAATCTTTTTCGTCTCTCATTAGGAACGGCATTACCCGGGATCGGGACTGAAGGGGATTATCTGAAATTTTTACTGGGAGGTCCAATGAGCCACACTCTCCTATTTTTAGGTTCCTCATATTATTTGAGGTATATCGGCAAAATTTCAGGTTATTCCCTTTAATATTGTGATTTATATGATTTTGTTTGTCAGAACATAGATATAATTCAATAGAAAATCATATAAATCTCTCAAAGATCCAGGAAAATAGGAGAAGGCCTCATTGGGTGTCATAATCGCCTATAAAAATTTTAGGCCGAGGGCATGTGGGACACGCCCACATGCGCCACCACCAGCGCGTAGGGGAAGGAAGGCAGTGCCTTCATTTTCTTCCTCGCGTGGCTGGGGGCTTCCCTTGCCGATTCCTGCCAATTTGTGGTCCTCCTAGCCATGCATGTGTACCCCAGAGAATGCTATGGACCTGGGCTACACACTCATGGTCAGTGCTCAACCTACGGTGGTCGGAGGTGGTCATTTTTGCCAGAAAAGCTCGACTGGATGGTAGAACCCTGGGGTTCCAAACCTGCAACTGAGCTTTTAGGCCTCTTCTCATGTTTTTCTAAAAAAGTTTCCTTCACAAAAGTTTTTCAGAACGTCGAGACGAAGAGGAGCCAACTAGCCTCGTCGGATTTGGTGGCCAATGGCCGGAGTTACAGCCTGAAGATCATTTTCCAGCGAGTTTGGCCCTCCAGGATCGTTACAGCTTATGCATAGAGGTGGGAGGCCTCCCTTGGACTCTACGAAGGTCCTGGAGAAGCTTTGCACCACTATGACAGGCCTCGGGCCCTGCCTTGGCTTGCTTTGACCAAACAACCAATGAAATGCTTGATTTCTCCTCACTGTTTTTCTCTCTGGGTTACAGCAGGTTGGGGCCTAGTTTTGCTGGGTCTGGGTAGTTTAAAGGAAGGGGAATGAAGGTACTAAACCTCACTTTGAATGGCCTTTGCCCCTGCCCTCTCTACCCGACTCCCCTCTTCACTACCTCTCGGTTTCTCTCTCTCTCTCTCTCTCTCTCTCTCTCTCTCTCTCTCTCTCTCTCTCTCTCTCTCTCTCTCTCTACAATCTCTCTTCCTCTTCAATCTCTTGTGCAGGTGCTGGTGAGGGGTTTATATAGAGGTTGGGTCGTTGGCTTGTGGGTTGTTTGGCCGGTTCATGGAAATGGGTTCAACTCCCACAGGTTCTCCCTTCTCTCTCCCCAACTCTCTTCTCTCTTTCTCTCACTATATCTCTCTCTGTCCCTCATTTTAATTGGCCAGTCATTGATGGTTTTGTATTGATATTTCCAGCATGTGGGAATGAGAAGGTTGCCGGCATTCTTCTTGGGTCTTCTCAAACTTCTTCTTCTTCTTCTTCTTCTTCTTCTCTCTCTCTCTATCTCTCTCTCTCTCTACAATGGTTTCCATTGGTTGCAAGGGCAATCCTTACCGGGCAAGTGGGGAGGCAGGATGGGTTAATTTAACTCTTTACACTGTGATAAGTGTTTGAAACTTTGACCAAGTGTTGTGATTGGTGTGTGTGTGTGTGTGTGTGTGTGTGTGTGTGTTTATTTTATGCATTGTGTTTGGTGTGTGTTGGCTTAAGAATTTTAATTGTGATACATGAGGCATATATGTATCACTCATGCCATATAATAAGATCTTACGCAGCCCAGGGGAGGTGTATTACATGCAATAGGTATATGAGGTAGTTAACCATGCAAAGGTGGTGGGTGCGGCAATGGTTTGGCATAAATTGAAAGAGAGCCTTGATCCGAAATGACTAAGTTTGGGACATCAATTTTTATCAAACTCTCAATCTAAAGGTGTAGATAGAAATCTCTCAAAAAATTAATCGGTTTAGACTTAAATTTTGTACGATTCTGATACCGAGTGCGAGAGAAAGCTCAAACCGAAGTTTCGGTAAAATCGGGTGCGAATTTCGAGGTGCAACGGCTTTCGGGGGATTTTGAGGAGACCTAAACACTAAGGAATTGTGTTTTGAGATTACGAAGGGGTTGGGCTTAAAAAGTAGATAATTTTAGACATTTGATTCGTCAAAATCC
>CM065393.1:2595000-2647500 GCA_033060915.1 Euryodendron excelsum | reverse complement strand
TTCAATTTTCTCATCCGACTTACTGTTCTCTTTATCTATCAGATATGCCCTAGCCCATCTCTTTCTCTCTCCAAATTTGCTCCAAAACCTAGACTTTGAAATCATCTCTGTTTAGAAATTTGCTTTGAAGACTTTCTTTCCCTTGATCCCCCACAAATGGTTGGTCTTGCTCTCAGCCCTTCACAAAAACAATTTTGTCGATAAACCGTCTAGAGGTCTTAACCTTTGTTTTCTCTAATGACCTGTAATCAGATCTTTGGATGATGATTGAAGGTCTTGATGGTGTTGGGAGACTTGACCATTCATAACGATGCAAAGAAAAAATTGCAAGGTGTTATCCTTGTATAGAAAGAGGACAGAGAAATGAGAAGAGGGGTGAGGGATGAGAGAGAATCAAAGATGCTAGCTGTGGGATGAAAATTTGTGGGAATTAACTAACGGAAGAATTCTCTCCTGTTTAATTTCTTAAACCAAAATGACAGTTTGAGGTCAAGTTCTTAAATAAAATATGTGACTTAATCTGAGCCTTGCGTCAAAATCCTATTAAATGAAATGGACCTCTTCATTTCACTATAAAAATGAAGAGGATCCAAATCCGAATTGAATACCTATGCAATAAGTGAGTTTCTATAAATTGAGCTCAATACACACGCATTATTGGATTTCTATGATATTTGAGGTGAATTGATTCGTCGACTATAGAAAAAGAAAAGTCCAATTATACCTACATACATATGTATGAACACAAAATCAAATATTTGAAACATCAAATTTATTTTTATATGCCTGATTATTTTTGAAGGACCATTCTCGTATGAGAGACAACACTGGTACATTTAAAGCTTACATTACATATGTTTTTTTTTTTCACTTATATGTTCATATATAAAAAATAAAAATAAAAAGAATGCTTAAGACTTTTAGAGTAGTTCCACTCCGTAAAGAAAACCCTCTTCCGTAAATGTAGAAAACTTTGATTGGGAAAGCCCAAAAAGTCAAAACAATGTTCCTCCAACCATATAAAGGTCAACGAATTTATCTAGAAGTTATACCCTCTCTCTGGTAAACTTGCCTCTGACCGTGTACTCCTCTATTTAAATTTTTTAGGCTCTGTCCTCTCTCAACCTCTGGCCCACTTTCCTGTCCCTTCTTTCTTCTTTGAAATCAGAACACTTCTTTTTTTTTTTAATCAGCAAAGAAAATTTCATTGAGAAAAAGAGAACATTACAACCAAAGGCATCATTGATATGGCATTCCAAATCAGACCAGACCTAAGGCAGAACGAAACAAACAGAATTGAAGAAAGGAACAGATTGGCAAGAGGCCAACACCACTCAAACACTAACTTAAAAGATTGGATTTCCAGAGAGCAGAGATAATGCTGAGACTCCTCACTCCTTCAATGTTGAAGAATAATTCACGGATACAAAAAACGTTGAACCCCACCTTTACTTTCACCCAAAAAGCAAGACTCAACTTGATTGAGTTAGAGACTTCAACCCAGTCAAATGGAGCCACATTAAAGATAATATCATTCCTCTTTAGCCATATATTCTGGATGACGGCTGGGAATAGAGCTCTCCGTATGACATTGCCCAGACCATGATGCTTGAGTTCAAACCACCAGGCAACCAAATCAGCCAGGTTTGATGGACAGACCCACTGTGAGCCCCACCAGATGAAGATGGAAGACCAAATAAGCCAAGAGTAATTACATCTCAAGAGTAGGTGATCAGAGCATTCCTCAAACTCGTTGCAAAGGTCACATAGAGTGCTTGAGCTAGGAGGGAGAGAGCCCCTGAGGTGCAGCAGTTTGGCAGAGCAGATTCTCTTTCGAAGAGCAAGCCAGCTAAATACCTAGACCTTTAAGGGAATAACATTTTTCCAAACATTTAGGTTGGGAGGAGTTGGGACTATCATGGATATCTGCACAGCTCCGTAGAAGAAGTTCACAGAAAAATTCTTGGAAGAGTCAACTTTCCAAGAGAGAGAGTCACTCTTCACAAGATGCAAACTAGAGTTATTAAGAAAACTGATGAGCCTCTCTAAGTCATCGATTTCTCATGCTCTAAGAGGTTTTCTAAAATTGAGATTCCAGGTAACTGATCCATCACTTTGAATTTTCCTAATGTCACTAATGAGGCCTTGATGATTTGTGGACAAGGAGAATAACTTGGGGAAGAGGGCGGCAGGTTCAAAGAAATTTGACAAGGGTGATCCCTGGGATTGCTCAAGATTCTGGGCAAGCCATGAATCCTGCCAGAATTTAGTAGAATTCCCTGCTCCAACAGATACATGAAGGTTTTTCTTTAGCACTCTACAATAGGCATCTGAACCACTACCCACCTCCATTATACCAGACCAGATACTTGAAAATTTTGCACCTCTGGAGATAGGGAAATGAGGAAGCCATCTGGAAATATCAAGATGATATTTGCTACAGATTACTTTCCTCCATAAAGCATTTTTCTCCACACCAAATCTCCACCACCATTTGGCTACTAGAGCAGCATTCATCATTCTGAAAGATTTGATTCCTAAACCACCATGCTTTTCCAATTTTCCATGTATCTTTGATTTGATCCAATAGGCATACCAAGGTAGGTGAGAGGGAACTTACCTTGTTTGCAGTTGAGGACAAAAGCAGCATTTTTGAGGAAATAATCATCCACCCTAACCACATAAATGAAACTTTTGCTGAAATTAATCCTGAGACCTGACAGAAGCTCAAAACAACTAAGAACTCTTTTCAGATTTTTTTATGTTTTCCAATTCAGCAGCACAAAAACATAAGGTGTCATTAGCATATAGCAGCTGGAGAATAGGGATTTCATCCCTACCTACCTTGTAACCTTTCACCAGACTTAGGTCAAAAGCTCTATTGAAAAGTAGGTTAAGTACTTCAATAGCTAGGATGAATAGGAAGGGGGAGAGGGGATCCCCTTGCCCCAGACCTCTGTTCATCTGGAATTCATTGGATGGAGAACCATTCAACAAAACTGAGATCTTGGCATTAGAAATACATTCCTTTATCCATCCACACCAAGTGCCACTAAAGCCCGTTTTGTGTATTAACAGTAGGAGGAAATCCCAATGAGCAGGGATGACCAGAGGTCCCTTCTTGACTTTTCTGAATTAGGGCCATAAATATTGATGATGAAGCAAGAAAGCTTGTTGAGGAAGTGTCCTTTAAGTAGAATGAAGGAGTTGTGGAGGGAGTTAAATTCGAATAAGAATCTATCTGCATTGCAAATGCACAGTAGACCACCTGAGTAACCTATTGCATTTAGAGCCAACCAGCCAAAATTTCCAAAGCCCCAAACAGACTCAGCCTTTTTCTCATCACAAGTTATCCATTTCGTTTCTTGGAGGAGAAGAATGTCTACTGCCTTTTTTTGTACACACCTGTTTTACCATCCTTCTTTTCTCACTTCTAGCAAGACCTCTGACATTCTAGGAAAGAACCTTCATTGGAAACAATTGACAAACACCTAGAAGGCTGAGGAATCAGCCTTACAGCCTGCCGGTGACTCCTCTAGCTTTGTTTAGATTTTTCCATTCCTTATCTTTTACCAAGCTGAGATGCTCGTTGTCCTTAAAATTAATTCCAAGCTGGTTCCCGATCTTGATGGTTTCCGAAGCTTCAAGCTGCACTGCTTATTCTAGCTCTTTTAGAATGACTTGATTCCTATTCCTGATGTTATCAGAGGGAAGGGAAGAGATGGAGAAAGAGGATCCTTTGGCAATCGATTTCCTTCTAATGCATTTTGAGAAATTGGCATTTTTGGTTTTGATCTTACAATTGTTTAAACCAAAAGCAGGCCTTTTCTTCTTATTGCCCCCAGAACTGATGGTGCTGAAGTGAGCTAGAATGACAGTTTGACCATGGTCAACATTATCCTGAGAAATCACGTGAGCTGAGGAAAATTTCGACAAGATTGGTTTGTCTTGGCCCAAACCCAGAGAATGGAGAAGTCGAAGCCCGCTGGGGGGAGTGTCTAAGGAGTCCAGGTTGCCTTCGCCGACGGGTGCATTTACTGGAATAGGGGAATTAGGTAAAGGATCTAAATCTTTAACTACCCACCTGTATAGAGAGGGAATTCCCAAGGCATCAACATGCTCGAGGGGAAGAGACTGATTTCCGAGGACCTTTGCTGAGCTCTTGATTATCTCCTTCAGAAGGGGCAACTTTTAAATTTTGTGATGATGGGGGCCAAGACAGTTGCTGATGTGGATGGGTTCAGCTTTTATTCTTCCACTTAGCTGAGGTTTGCCAGGTCATCAATGTTGTCTCTAGCTCCTAGAAACTGTGACCCCTTTCTGTAACAGAGCTCTCTGGATTGACTATGCCTAGTATCACTATGGGATGAGCAATTGGAATCAAAGTTGTACCCAAAGGAATGTGCACTTCTAGGGCGATTGGGTTGTAGAGAAATAACTAGATTGCTCTTGGGGGAAAAGACTTCAGATTCCCAGACTCGTACTGGATAGAGAAAGCTTCCAACCTTAAGCTTAACAGTCTCCTTTATAGGAATACTAAACTTCGTTTGAATAAGGACTCTGCCCACTTCCAACTCTGGCTTAGAGGAGGTTCTGACATCCACCATAGGCACATCGCCTCATTGCTCGGCAATACCCGTAAAGGATGAGGCATTCCAGGCATGAAGAGGAACACCTCTGATTTGCAGCCATATTTTCCTTGTGAGATTAAATTCCCTGAAAGACCATTAAGGGATGACCGAGAACCATTGGTAGAGCCAGTCTCGGCCATCTTGAAGGAAGCTATGTTTGTCTTCAGAGCATGGAAATTGGATCAACATTTTATTATCGCCGAGGTAAATCAGTTTAATGTTGAAGATCCCTTTGCTTCTCATGGTTTCCTCAATACTGAACATGCACTTCGGATCTTTTGGAAAACCAATAACATAATTTTTGATCCAGTCTGTATTAGTAGTTTTTGCCCTAATAATCCTTTCCTTACTGCCAGATGTAGTGTTTTGCTTGAGTTTATTCTTGGCATCTAATAAGACTTGTTTGTAGCTTCTATCATCTCTAAGAGCCAGGCGATCCTCAGGGAGGACGACACCTCTTTTGTGACCCCATTGCGGCTTGCTCTAAGTACTGGATGGGAGGCTATGAGCTTTATCCTTTGGGGACCATCTGTTTTCGCTGTGGTGGGCTAGTTACACTCTGAGCTTATGTTCCAGCAACCATACGCCATTCAACATCTGTGTCGCATCTAAGGCTTCTTTTTGGGTTGTATACCTTACAAAGCCATATCTAGCTTGAGTTTTCCTCGTTAGTTTGTTGGGCATGAATACGTCAACCACCTTACCACCATTCATGAACATACTAGAGAGCCAATTCGGGGTAATGTTCCTGGGAAGATTCTCGACAAATAGGGTAGTAACCCCGCCTGGGTTCTCCGTTTTAGTGGATATTGTGGTGAGGAAAACCAAGAGAGTTGTCCACGAAATAGTGAAAGTTGTAGTGGTAGAGAGCAAGTGAAAACTATAGAAGAAGCTGATTAGATTGTAACGCCTACTAGAGAGATTGTTGTTGAAGACGAAGTTGAGGAGCAACAAGATGAAGAGCAAATGGAGTAAGTTGTATTGGTGGACAGCAAGCGAAAACTAACCAAGGAAGTGAAAGAGAAAGCGGAACAAGAAGCTGAGATTGTAACCCCTACGAGAGAGATTATTGTTGAAGACGAAGCACAAGGAGAGCAACAATTGAAAGAACAAATAGTGGAAGTTGCAGTGTCAGAGAGCAAGAGAAAACTAACCAAGGAAGAGAAAGAGAGAGTTGTAGAAAAAGCTGAGATTGTAATGCCTGCTAGAGAGATTTTTGTTGAAGACAAAGCACAAGAAGAGCAGCAAGAGGAAGAGTAAACAATGCAAGAAATCTCAGTGCAAGACCAAGCACAAGAACAAGAACAAGAACAAGAAAAAGAAAAAGGATGTCGTGCCCCAATTTTTAACCATGTCCTTTTGGCTTGGAAAAAAGTAAGGTGCTCTCTCATTAAAACTCATCCTCCCAAAAGGACGAGTGCGATTAGATTTGAACTTAAAATTAACTTAAACAAAAGCTTTTGAAAAAAGTTTGGAGTCGCCACCTAACTTGATTAAGATAAGTTAGGTCACCTAAAACTAAGTATAATCCAGATGTTACACTTAGAATTTTAGAAAAAGATTTAGGGAAACTTTCTCAAGAGAGGGTTTTTAAGAAAATAAGTTGTTTGACAACCTTTAGAAAGTTTTAAACCCTTTTTTATGAAAATAACTCCATCTTGGTCTTTTGAAAACAAAAATCTATGGTCCGGGAGTTGGTTATGTGTAGGGAAGATATCCTAAGATCATCACCCTACACCGCCCTTTCAGTACCTACATGTCTAATCACCCTTTGTTCACTCATTTGACTAACCGGTTACTATTATCCACTTAATATCCACTTTAGAATTTTGAAATAGGGTTTGGTCATCGCTTTTTGGATGAATGATGCATGATTTAAGTTTTAAGAAAAATGTTTGAAAACATGAAAGTTTTGAAAGGATTTGAAATAGAAATCTTGAATTGATAGAAAATTTTAAAAAGGGAATTTGGGTTGAAATAAAGATTATGACTGTACCATTTTGGATTGTCTACGTATCTCATTTGGCAAAAATTAGTTCATTCGTAGTTCGGGTAAGGGCCCAATAGAAAAGAGGCGCATTGAGGCCATTGGAAAGTTTTGAAGACATTTTGAGGTCTTTGAAAAAAGAGAACTTGAGAATTTAGGAAAACGCCTTTGAAATAGGACTGGGGATGTTTGAAATATTTTTGGAATTGGGATTGAAGATGGTTTTGACCATTTTTGGAATTAACTGAAGGGTGTTTTGAAATGTTTTTGAAATAACTCAAATGAGTTTTGGAAGTGTTTTGAAACAACTCAAAGGAGTTTTAGAAATGTTTTGAAAGCTTGTATTGAAAACTTTGGAGGTAGAGTTTGGATTGAAAATGCCCTTATGAACTTGTCTTTGAAAAGCTTTTTAAAGTAATTTTTGAATACCTTATTTGAAAGGCATGTTTAATTTTTCATCACCTTTGAGAAGTTAGTCATTGAGAAACTACACTCTTTTAGGGCTATGAGTTTTGAAAACATGTTTCAAAAAGGGGGCTAGAAACTCCACTTTGATTTTTAAAACTTTAGGGTTATAGAACCCTTTTTGAATTTCTCACTTGTACTTTGACAATCCAAACCATGGAAGGATTAGGGTTGCTTAAAAAATGTGATGTTTAAAAATCCTCTTCGAAAAGAGCTTTTGAAAACATTTAGGGTTTTGGAACCCTAATATGGACAACTTTGAAGGTTGTATTTAATGTACCACCTTCCTTTGAAATTCCTAACCATAAAAGGGGTAGGGACACTTTAGGGTTGTGAGTTCTTGAAAACGTTTTGAAAATAGTTTTTGGAAAGTGTTAAGTGTCTAGCCATTTTAGTTTAGACAAGTTTAAGAGAACTTCTTGGAGACATTTTTTAAGATAGAGTGTGGGGATGTTTGAAAATATTTTGGAGTTGATTCTTAAAATCTTAAGAGAGTAGGATGGCTTTTGAGTTGAAGGATTATTTGAAGAGGGTCTTTGAATTGGCACCTTGAAGCCTACATAACCTAGGTTAGGTTGACCTATGGTTAACTAACTCCAGTTAGGTTAGCTTAGGGTTAAGATGATCTAGTGTTAGCTAACTAAGGTTAAGTTAACCTAGGGATAAGGAGACCTAAAATAAACTAACTTGGCTAGGTTAACCTAGGATTCAGGTGGCCGAGGGCTAACTATCTAAGGTTAGGTTAACCTAGGGTTGAAATGACCTAGGGTTAACTAACTAAGGTTAGGTTAACCTAGAGTTTGGTTGAACTAAGGTTGGATAACTAGGGTCAAGTTAACCTGGGGTTGCAAATGGTTTTGAAAGGTCGTTTTGAACTAGGGTTTTGACATAGTGGTTTTGGAAGGATGGTTTTATGCATGCACTTTGAAAATGGGTTTTGAAAAATTATGGTGTAAATGTAGAGAACTTGAAAAATAAACTTAAGGAATTATATAAATTTGAAGACGATCATTTCCATGCTTTGTAAAACCATTTTTAAGGTGACAAAAACCACTCTAAAGAATAAGGGTTCATATAGTTGATTTAAGAAAGATCACTCCAAAGGGGACATCATGGAACCATTCCAACCACAATATTCAAGAGAGCAAGATTTCTAAAAATTGAGATAGATATGGTAATTTTTAAAAAATCATTTTTGATACAAATTTTAAGGGAATGAATTTTGTCAACATTTCTTAAAGGGGTTTGTTTTGAAAAACGATTTTTAAGTGAATAGACCAACTCTAATGAACTACAGTTCATATGATCAAGATAATGGGAAAACCACTCAAGAAAGCTTTCCAAGAGACCATTTCAACCACAAAGTTCAATAGAGTAAATCCTTGAAAATCAATATAGAAGAAGAGGGTTTGAAAGCTACTTTAATGCAATTTTGAAAAGCAATGAAATATAGGGTTGCAAAATGAAGTCAAGGGCCTTAAGGAGGGTTCTCTAGGGTGTAGAAATTAAGGGTTTGACCTACGCTTCAAAGAACCAACTCTAGGACCAATTTTAGGAAAATATTTGAATATAAAGCTCGAGAATGCCATAGAAATAGAGATAGTGAAAGTTTTGAAAAAATTGTCGTAAACATGAAAATAAAGCCAAGCATGTAAAACATAAACTAGATAGTCAAATGCAAGGGGGTCATAGAATCATACAAGGCTAGAGGCTTCACCAAATAGCAAGGTGCTCCAAGGCCATACTATCTTAAAGTAGGTTTGTGAGAGATTCCCTACATAGTGGCCCTAAAAAAAGTTTCTCTAGGCATGAACTAAGAGCTTCATTGTTTCAAGCATGCAAAGGGGGGTAGAAAGGGGTTAGAAGATGGGGGTTAAAATAAGAATAGCCTAAGTAGGCTAGGAGGGAAAAGAGGAATGGGGATTGCAAAAGTGTAAAGAGAATACTACCTTTTGCCTTTCAACACTTTCAAACTTCCATGGTTGCTGTGACATGAGCTTGAATAGCCTTGAAGAGGCTTGAAGGGGCTGGAATAAGGCCTTCTATGCCATTGATGGCTATATAGGTGTAGTGTATGGATTAGGGGGAGATGGAATCTAGCCTAAGTGTTTGAAGTGTGAAGTGCATATAGGAATTTGAGATTCTGGAGTAGTTTTTGCAGAGCTTCACTATGAAATTTGATTCTGAAATATGCACAGGAGGAGGCATGTATTTATAGGCAAAGTTGGAGAGGGCTGGTGCATATAATACTTGTGCCTGGGCAAATTTTTCCCTGGCGCATGTGCTACATGCGTGAGTATTGTTCCTCTCATTGAATGTCACGTAGCACACATTGTACTGGCTAAATCTTAAGGGCTAAGCAAAGTTTGATCGATCTAATCAAAATCTGGACGCATATAGCATATGCTCCACCACCGAGAATGTTCGTTTAAACTTTGTCTCCATAATTGTGCAATCCGAGAAAGACCCAGGAAATCAGTCACGTCCACGATGTTCTCCTAGTGTTCCTCAAGTACTTTGAATTTTTGGGGACCTTGAAAGGTGTTTGGAAGAGTGAGATATCATCCCGGGAAGTGTGCATGAAAACACAGTTTTACAGAGTGTCTGTAATACGCTCCGCAGATGGTCAAAAGTAGCCGTCCTTTGGACACGTGATTTGGGCTTCCTGGAAGCGATCTTTTCGATCGGACCTTACAATGGAAACTGCTTTGGAAATACTTTTGGGAATTTCCTAATTTACAGATCTCTCAAGTCGTTTGACGGTGCATTATAATCAGAGAATTGGAGAAAAAAATAATCTTGGCAGAGCGTCTGACACTCCAGGGGTTACTAAAAGTGGAAGTTTTCAAGCCATAAGATCAAGGGCTTCGAGAAGCGAACTATTCAATCGAGTCATATCAATGGAAAGATCTATGGACGGGCTATTGGAAATTTTCTTATTTGCGCATTTTTCAAGTCATTTGACGCTGCAATATAATTAGGAAATTGGGAGAAAAGACAATCCTAGCGGAGCATCTGCGAGACGCTCTAAGGGACTTTCATTAAATTGGGAGTGTTTAAAGTTGTGGGGCTCACCTTGGGTTAAACAGTGGTGTATGATGAGATCTACAGTTCAATACCCAGAGCCGATGTGGTTTGGGGTCACGTTCAAGCCGCCATGGGTAAAATGGTCATGTTAACTAGGCTTTGTCGAAAAGGGTCAGGATGGATTGGAGTCGTGTGTTAAGCGTGCTGGACTGTTCGGGGACGGTCTTGGAAGATGTTTTCACTATTTGGTGGGATTTGTGTTGTGCTGGGGTGTCCAAGGACAAAACGATTATTTTGACCGATGTTGACCAGAACGAGACCAGAATTGGTTAAGATGGTGTATTGAGTTCGACTAACTATTTAGGAAAATCTTGGAAGGGTGGACTTATCGTCTTGAGGGATTTTGAACTTTCTCAAAGACGTGCCTAGAGGCCCAATGGGCAAGTTTGGTTATTAGGCCTTTATTGGCCCCAGCAGGCCCGAAAAGCGGTTAACTAATTGGATAGGGAATTGAAAGTTAATTTGGGCTTGAATGTGCCTCTGGAGTTTTGAAAGAGAGTTTGGTCAGGTCGGAGATTGCTGAGCAGGCAAAAATGGGGTGCTTACAAAGGAGAAGGAGAAGACCAAGCTGTCCAAGAAGCCTCTACTCTCCACTCTTGCTTTCAACCGGCAGCTGTCATTGGTTGGAAGGAAAATTTGTGGACGAAGCTGAGATTGTAATGCCAATCTCTACTCTCCATTCTTACAGGTTTTCACACCATCGTTTCTGTTTGGGATCGCACATACCAGAACACTCTCTTTACTCTCTTCTCTCTCTTACATGGCCTCCCCTCTGCTTCTCCTCTCCCCCTAACAAAGTGCTGACAATATCATGGATCTTCTCCTCTCCTCCAATCAAAGCGTTGTTAATACCTTCGATCACATATCAGCACTGGAGAGCAAATTGTTACAGTGAGAATAAGGGTCACAATAGTCTGTAGAAGATGACATTGCAAAGACCGGGTAGCTTTCTCTCTTTAGATACTAGAGAGAGAAAGTGACCCCTAGATCACATTGCAACAACAACCTTACCTTCTCCCTCTTTCTTCTTTCTTTGCCAAAGCCACTACCATAGCACCATCACCTATTCCATGGCCGAATAGAGCCTCTTTCTCTTTTGCGTCTTTTTTTTTTTCATTTCTTTTCCTCCTCCCTCATTTCTACAGCTTGAACCGCCCACCAAAATAGATAACAGCCCCTACCATGGCCGAAACCCATTCTCTCCTTCTTCGTCGAACCTATCTCATCTCCTTACCCATACAGTTTCTACTCTTACTCAAGAACCCCATGGCAGCCACCTCCTTTCTCTCTCTAGAAAATACACAACCTCTCTTGTGCTCTCTGTTTAAAGGTCTCTCAAGATACGCAAATTTTGGCTAATAAAAATTAACCATGTATTCTATAAAAATTTAAATCCTGATAAATCAAATAGTGCCATGTGTCTTGTGGATTACTATCAAAACTTGCAAGGATAGGCAAATCACACGTCACCATGTGTCAAAATGATACAATTTTCAAGCTAATGAAATTGTGCCACTTGTTACATGGAACCCACAAGGAGGAAGATAAATATTTTATCCAATTAAAATTGGACATGCTTCCTTAAATATCTTTATTGATTATTATCTCTTTTAAATTAAAGAGAGATAATTATTATAAGATAATTAAAGATATTCAGGATTCTCTCAACCCACTATGAATAGGGGGTGACCCTCCAAAGAGAAGGAGATAGAAGATTTTTGTCTACAAGAAGCAAGAGAGAGCTCTACAAACCAAGCATCAAAAGTCTTGAAAAACTTTTTTCTTCAATCATCTTCTTCGCATAAATTGGAGAAGAGCATGCCGTTTGATTCAGAATCAAGCTTGAAGCCTTCGAGTCAATGTTTAGAAGAGAAGAATCAAAGTATTAATTTCTTTGCTTTGAAATTGCATCAGAGATTGTAATCTGCTTATTCAAAAGCAATAAATTCAATTTGCAACTACGATTTTCTGTCTTATTATTTTAGACAAGAATTTTGTGTGTACAAATTTATGGCACACCTAGTAGGACATTCTCTGCCTCTCATATCTCCTCTTCGTCAAATCAATCAAGACAACTTTGCAATGGCTTCCAAGAAGAATGATTCTAAGGTTGTTCAGACCAAGGTTGGAGGCTTTAAATCTTCAACTGCCACCAAGACTGGCACAGATACTCAAAGTTTCGATCCAACCACTCAAAGCAAGGCAGAGGATACTACTGAGATGCTAGCATGAACCTCGCTTCTTTCCAAACCAATTCCTATTTCTGGTTTTGATTTACCAAAGACATCGACAATGTAAGCACCCCATTTTTGACCGCTTGGCAGTCTACACTCCGTCCAGACTTGTTTTCAAGTTATTGTGGGCGTATTCCAATCGAAATCGATTTTCTAAGTCCAAATCCCGTCTATCCATCGATTCGCGGGCTCGTCAGGCCCAAATAGAGGCAAAATGACCAAAATGCCCTTAGGGGCATCATCCTTTCCTTTCCGACTTTGATCCCTCTCTCGAGACAGTTTATTCCTTGAGACGGTTTCAATCCAGGCACATCTTTTCGAAGACGGTAAGACCCATTTCTAATCCCTCTCTCGAGACATTTTATTCCTCGAGACGGTTCCAAATCAGGCACGTATTTTCGAAGACGGTAAAACCCCTTTCCAATTCCTCTCTTGAGATAGTTTATTCCTCGAGACGGTTCCAAATCAGGCACGTCTTTTCGAAGGCGATAAGACCCCTTTTGAATCCCTCTCTCGAGACAGTTTATTCCTCAAGACGGTCCGAGTACCAAAAATACTCGTAAATATCACAACTGTTAGAGTAGCGAAAATACTCACAAATAGGTTGATATAGGAAATTGCCAACAAACCCCAGTGTCACAACGACCACTGTCAGAGTGGCCGAAACACTCAAAACCCAGGTCAACAGCAGTGTCTGTTAGCCCACTTCGGTAAAAAACGACCAAACTGCCCTTTGGGCCTTTTGTGAGACTTTCCGGTCAAGATGACTATTTTGCCCCTAAGCATCCGAATGCCCCGAGAACCACACCGGCTCTGGGTATCAAACCGGTAATCTCCTAAGATTGCTTCTTATAGTATTCTCAACCTTTTCTTATCATTCCGAGTCAGTTCCGGCAAACCCGGTACAAAATGACCGTTTTGCCCCTGGTGGGCCGGTCTCCTTTTTCGACTACACCGGCTCTGGGTATCAAACCGGTAATCCTTTGAGATTACTTCTTATAGTATTCTCAACCTTCCTCTATCCTTCCGGATCATTCCGAGTCCATTCCGGCAAACCTGGTGCGAAATGACCGTTTTGCCCCTAGTGGGCCGGTCACTTCTTCTGACCACACCGGCTCTGAGTATCAAACCGGCAATCTTTGGAAACATTCTAAATAATGTTTTCAAATCCCAACTCTTCTTCCGGGACAGTCCAAGTCTGTCCCGGCAGTTTCCCGGTCCGACTGACCGTTTTGCCCCTAAAGGCCCGGTCAACCTTTCTGACCCATCTTATCCTCATTTCTCAAGTCAAATACCTCCAGGACACTATTTTAAGTGCTCCTACTCTTTTCCGGCCTTTCGGGTCATTTCCAGCTCCTTCAAATCATTCCCAGACTTTCCGGAGTCACTCCTAATGAAGCCACGCTAAAAATTGCATGGTGGTCACTAGTACAGGCACCCAAATCTAGTCAAAGATATGTTGCTTGCCGACTTTAAATATTTCCTAAATGGCTAGCGCCACTAGTAGTGGGGCCGAGCCAAAAATTGGCCTGGCGCCACTCCTAGTGGCACCAGTGTAAATTCTGGCCTAGCGCCACTACAACAGGCGTCAATGTTGTCCAACCTCTATACATACAGAGTCTCCTCCAACATGAAAAGGATCTGTCAACCCAGTCTAAAAATCATATAATTCGATATACAAAGCTCGAACACTCCCTAAACCCTAGCCTCTTTAGGTTTTCCAAACCTTAGCCACCGTACACAAACCCTAACCTCCTATACACTCCTATACACCCCCATACACTCATACACTAGCCTTCAACCCTCCTTCGAAGACTTGAAGAGCTGCAATCTAAAGTTTGAAGACAACTTTTGAAGATTGAAGACGAAGATAAAGACGAAGACCGAAGAAAGCAAGGTGCGCAAAATAAACAAGATACAAGGTAGGTTCTCTATTTAAATTTCCGCACTTCCCCCTCTCTCTTCTCTCTCCTAACCCACTTAGGTTTTCTCTATTTTAATCCCCCATCTCTTTCCCCCCCCCCCCCCCCCCCTTTTCTTTGCATGCTTGAAACAAGGGGACTCCCAGTCCATGTGTAGGATTAGACTATTGGAGAGTCACCGTGTCGGCGGCTTTCTTCTAGTCTAACCAGAGACCACGTGGGTTCGGCCCCCTTGATTATGTGGTGAAGCCTTAACCTTGTACGTTCACGACCCCAAAATTGCATTGTGCATATCATGGTCTTGCATCTTCCAAAAGTCATTTTTAAACTCGTTTTCAAAATCATTTTCAAACTTGTTTTCAAAATTGCATCAAAATCTCCTTTTCAAAAACTTGTTTTCAAAATCACAATCCTAGGGTGATTCTAGCTTTTCCATAGCTAGGATTGCTTTAGGAAAGTGTTACATTTAAAGTGACCAATACGGTCTATATTTTCAAATCTTGTTGTTTTCAAAACCGCTTTCCTAAAGTAGTTCTAGCCCTCTTATGGTTAAAATTACTTTAAGAAAGTGAGATATTTTTACACCTTCTAAAAACTCTCTTTTCAAAAAGTCTTTCTTCCTAAAAATCTCTTTTTCAACATACTTTCCTAAAACTCTCCTCTCCAAAGTTGTTTTCAAAAACTCCCTTCAAAATCTATTTTTCGAAGCTTCCTTTTCAACTCCTTTCCAAAAACCCTTTCTCCTCAAAATTCACTTTCTAAAAACAATCTCTAAATTCACTTTCTTAAAAACTCTCTCCAACAATCTCCTTGCAAAAATCTTTCTAAAAAACTCTCTTTCCAAAATCTTCCTTCTAGAAACTCTCCTCTAGGATTTTCCTTCTAAAATCTTCGTTTCTAAAAAAACACACTTTCCAAAAACTTCTTCTCTTTAAAATTCTCTTTCCAAATTTTCTTTCTTCGAACTTACTTTCCAAAAACTCTTCTCTCTAGCAACTCCTCCCTAGGATTCCCTTCTAGAAAATATTCATTTCCAAAAACGCATTTTCCAAAAATCATTTTTCCTTAGAGCCCAAATCAAGCCCTAGAATTCACAATTAGGAAATCCTAATTTTCTTTTCAAAAACATGATTTTCAAACTTTGCCCCAAATCTAGGTTTCCAAAACCTTTTGTTTTCTACATCAAAGCTATACATATTTTCAAAACCTATTTTCTATGTCAAAACTATAGTTTTCCAAATTTAGGGTTTCTAAAACTTCCCTTTCCAAATCTTTGACCAAATCCAATCTTCCCGTTTAGGAAACTAGATCCAATCCTCCATTTTTGGAAACGAAAACGAATACTTCTTTGTAAAAACAAAATCCAATCCCTTCCTAATCCAAATCTTTCTTAATTCAAATCCTTCCTAACCCTCCACTTTCCTAAACCTTAAGCTTCCAAAATTTGAACGTAAAAATATTTCCTAAGGTTCTAAAATTCAACCATTTCCTAATTTTACCCTCTTTTCAAATCTTAACTTTTCAAACCTAAGTTTTCAAATATTTCTAAAACTCAAACCTTTCCTAATCTCAAGATTTTGTAAAACTAAAACTCTAAAACTTTCTAAATCCTAAACTTTGTAAACTCAAAACTTTCTTAATTCAAACCTTTTCTAAATCTTTCCTAATTTAAAATCTTTCTAAAATTCTAAGCTTTCCAAATTCAAAACTTTCTTAACTTGAAACTTTCCAAATTTTCAACCTTTCTAAAACTAAACTTTCCTAATTCAAAACATTTCTAAATTCAACGCTTTCCTATTTCAAAAACATTCTTAAAACGAAACTTTTCAATTTTCAAAACTTCCCTATTTCAAAACATTCCAAATTCAAAACTTTCCTAAGTTGAAACTTTCCTAATTCCCAAACTTTCCTAAGTCGAAAACTTTCCAAATTCCAAAACTTTCCTAACTTGAACATTTCCTAATTCAAACATTTCCTAAATCCAGTCTTTCCTAATCTCCTAAACCTTCCAAGTCGAGTCTTTCCTAAGTCTCTTTTCTAAAGTCTAGGTTTCTTAAACTTCCATCTTAAGTCTAAATCTCTCTTCCAAATTCTATCTTTTCAAATCAAGATTCAATCTTTTCAATTCCAAAATTCTAAATTCCAATTTTCAGTCCTCTATTCCAAGTTCAAATCAAATCCTTTTTCCAATCAAAATTACTTTCTTCCAATCCAACCTTCTACTTTCAATCAGACTCTTGTCCGAACTACGACTGACCTGATTCCTTCAAAAGGATACGTAGGCAACCCTCGTGGGTGCGGTCACAATTTCTTTTAAGTTTCAAATTCCACAACTTCTTTCAAATTTCAAATTCCATAACATCTTTCAATTTCTATTTCTACAATTTCTTTCCAATCTCCAATTCCACAACATTTTTCAAGTTTTCAATTCCGTAACTCTTTTCAAATCTCTTTTCAATTCCAATTTCAAATCTATCTTTCCAAATCTCTTTTTAAATCAAATCAATTTCTTTTCAAATCTTTTTCCAAATCTATTTCCAAATCAAGTCTCCTTTCTTGCACTTGCATATCATGTATCATGTTTTTCTAAACATTGTTTTCAAAAGTGGATAGAATTGAACATTAGTTAGTTAAAGACTCTCATAGGTGAATCTAGGGTAGATTGACATGTAGGTACCGAAAGGGCGGGGTAGGGTGATGGCTTAGTGCGTCTTCCCTACACGTAACCAACCTCTAAACCTAGATCACTAATTTCAAAGACCAAAAACGGAGTTATTTTCAAAAAGGGCTAAATGTTTTCCAAAGGTTGCCAAACAACCTGTTTTCTTAAAAACCCTCTCTTGAGGAGATATTTTCAAAATCCTTTTCCAAAACCCTAAAAGTAGTCTTCGGATTATTCTCAGTTTTTAGGTGACCTAACTCACCTTAATCAAGTTAGGTGGCGACTCCAAATCTTTTTTCAAAAGCCCTTTATTCAAATCAAATCTTCAATTCAAACCTAGTCGCACTCATTCTTCTAGGAGGGTGAGTTCTAACGAGAGAGTACAACATTTTTTCCACTTGTGTGTGTATTCCTCGAGTGCAAAAAATCTGAACGCGACAGACAACTTCCTTGAGCTTGCTGGAAGGAAAGGAAGAAACTACTACACTAGGAGCAAAGGATGCTACTATAATGCTGGATGAGGCTTTATCACAGTCTTCTATATCACAAAAATCTACTTCAAAATCCCAACACGATGATGAAGAAAGTAATGATTCAACTAGCTCTGACTTTAGTTCTTTTGATACTCCTCGGTCAAGGCTCAATCTCTAGATGCTTCTACTGGTTCATTCAGTTCTAGTGCCATGCGACAACAAATGTCTTTCCATAGAAGAACAAGTTGCTCTCTTAATAAAAACTGTTGAGGCATTATGCAAAACGGTACAAGATCGTGATGACCAGATGGCGTCCATGATGAACAAGATAAAAGAGTATGGGAGAATCAACCAAACCGCTATAAGTCCTCCAAAGTACAAGATGTTGTTGAGTCTTTTGCTAAACAACCAGAGACTGAGAACAACTTACAAGTCTTAGCCAATAGATCAATCCTTGTCGATCAATTAGATGAGATCATTCTAGGCACTATCAAAGACAAGTACGAGGGAACTCCAAAATCTTCTCTCACTTATGCTAAGCCCTGCACTCAAAGGATCGATCAATTGAAGATACTTGCTAGTTACCAAACACCGAAATTCTAATAATGCAATGTCAAAAGGAGTCCAAAACAACCTGTTGGTCATTATATGGAAACGTGCAACAATGCTGGAATCGATGAAGATCTTCTCATCAAACAATTTGTTCACACACTCACGGGCAATTCTTTTAATTGGCATTGTGATATTGAGTCTCACACGATTGATTGTTGAGAGCAGTTAGAACAAGAGTTTCTAGATTGCTTCTATGGCACTCATCATACTGTTAGTCTAATTGAGCTTACTAGTTCTCGCCAATAGAAAGACGAACCAGTCATTGACTACATCAACTGCTGGAGAAAGTTGAGCCTTAACTGCAAGGATAGGATATGCGAGACTTGTGCAAATGAGATGTGCATTGAAGGCATGGGGTCTATATTATATTCTTCAAAGAATCAAGCCTAAAAACTTTGAAGAATTGGCAATGCGAGCTCATGATATGGAACTCAGCATTGTTGCTAACAGAAGTCAAGGGCCACTTTTCCAAGATTCTCGTAATGGAGAAAACAAACCCGACAATTGAAAAGAGAGCAACAAGTCTTTCACTAAACCAAATACCAAAGAGTCCATGGCTATAATCACTTGTACGACTCAAAATCTCTACTCAGTCCAAGAAGAAAGAAGCGGAGAAAGCTGATTCTACTCAAGCTAAATGGAGGAAGAAACTCACGTTATAGGAAATACAAGCCAAGGAGTACCATTTTCCTGATGCTAAAGTCTCCAAAATGCTTAATCAACTGTTAGAACTGAACGTTATCAACTCCAAGAAATGAAGCGACCTGAGGAAGCCAAGAAAGTTAATGATCCAAACTATTACAAGTACCATCATTTGGTCAGCCATCCAACTTAACGTTGTTTCATTATGAAAAAAAAAGAATATTGGGATTAGCCAACCAAGGAAAGTTTACGCTAGAAGAAGAAAAAGAAATGGTAGTGACAAACCAAACTTCCATTTTCTTTGAATTTTTTGTTCCCATAGTCCTCCATGAAGGAACTCAAAGACTTGAAAGACACATTCCTACATCACCCAGATTGGAGGTCCAATTTGGATCAATTAGCCTAGTTGACCTTGCATCACTTGCTCCTTTAGTGCAGCCATCCATAAATGGGGGCAATGATGATAATGTGATGGAGTCGGCTAGCTTAAATGATGAAGAATGGACACTTGTCACCCGCAGAAGAAAAAAAAATCCAAAGTCACATTGTTCTCAACACGTGTAAACAAACAGTGCTTCAGTAAAGGCCAAGAAGGTAGCATTGCCATTACCAATGGATTCATATATCCAAAAGATATACACTCCTATTACCTTCTAGGAGTTCTTCCCAAAATCAATGCGTCAAGTTGATGTGGTCGCATGTAATGATGTAGATGTTAAAGAATCCCCTAAGCACGAAGATGGATCACCTCCTTCACCTACACATATGCCAATCAAACATGATTCCCACTCTTGTGCAAACAATTGTGTTGCCTTCATGTCAAATATCACATTCTCAGATGAAGAATTGTTGCTTGCTTCAACACCATACAATCATCCACTTTTCATTAATAGATATAGGTGAGAGCAAAGAGTCAATAGGATGCCCTTGGATGGTGAAGCAACCGTCAACATTTTACCTCTTCATGCTACGAAAGAACTTGGCATCACAGTGGAGGAGCTTTCCCCTAGTCGCTTGATGATACAGGGAATTAATCACAGAGGACAAAGAGCTATTGGATTTCTTCATCTCGACTTACTCATTGACGACATGACATCGAGTGCATTATTCCACATCATTGATGCCAAGACTTCATACAACAAGCTGTTAGGATGACCTTGGCTATATGACAATGGTATTGTTCTGTCTACCCTCCATCAATACTTCAAGTATTGCCATAATGACGTGGTGAAAAAGGTTGTTGCTGATGACAAACCTTTCACTGAAGCAGAATTATATTTTCCTAATGCTAAGTTTTATTTGGCAAATATCATGGTGAAAGAGTTGTAACCTGTCATCTCTTCATCAACCTACAAGTCTCAAAAGGGAGACTTTGCTCCTACCAACAAAAATAAGGGAGATGATCAAAGTAAGAAAAGCCTTATCGCTGATGAGCAAAAGAAAACCGTTTTCTAAGGCACCTTTGATTCTTTGTTATGTGCCCAAGTTAAAGAAAAGCAAGGATCAAGCTTTGAAAGGTTTGACTCTTCCTATCATCAGTCTTAGCCAAACAAAGCTTTCCATGCCATTGAAGGGATTCATGCGACCAACATAAAGCCCTGAAGTGGAGCATGACGATTTGCCTTCACATAGGACAGAAGAAGGTTTTGATCCAATCACCTACAAGCTTATCGCAAAGGCTGGATATAATCCTCAAGTGTCAACTTTAAGGAAACTATCATCAGAAGCTATTGGGAAAAAGGTACATGGTTTGAATTCAACTCAAAATATACTCAAGCAAAAAAGGTATGCACAGAATTCTCAAACTGGCCTTAGGTATACTCCACCTACTCTTATGCGTATTGTGATAAAGAAGTCAAGTAATCACTATATCACAGCTGAAGAGGATGCTTCACCAACTCCAGCCAAGCTTTCTATCTTTGATCGTCTAGGTAAACCAAAGTCAAGAAACTCAGTCCATGATCGACTAGGGCTATCAAGCACGGTCTCTACATCCACCACTCCATGAAGATATGTGTATGAGAGGTTAGATGTTTCAAGCCTCTCTAAGCCTAAGAAAGTTAGGAAAAGGAAAAATACGATTTGCTTTTTGGAGGATGATGAAAAACTAAGAAGTGCAATACCGTCGCATAATGAACGACATACTAATATGGTAGTGACTACTGACGAATTATTAAAGATGAGACTAAAAATTGTGGTTATGAATAAAACTCTCCCAGACGTATCAGATGTTTCATTTATTGAGGAAAGTGTAGCCTGATCATACCATATTACTACTCTTGATGGAGAAGACTATTCAAAGGAATATGCAGATGACGCTCTGTTAGCATTTGAAGAAGGTGTTAAGTCCACTGTTGATGACTTGAAGAAAATTAACCTTGGTACATTAGATGACCCTTGACCATTTACATAAGTGCTCTCATCACTCCTAAAGAAGAAAAGGCGTAAGTTGAGCTTCTGACTGAATACAAAGATGTCATTACTTTGAGCTACAAAGAAATGCTTAGATCCTAGGGTGCCAGTCCATAACTTGGCAGTGAAATATAGCGTTTGACCGATCAAATAAGCACAATGACGCTTTCAATCGAAATTGATTCGTAAGATTAAAATAGAGGTCAACAAGCTTATTGAGGCTGGCTTTATTCGAGAAGTCAAGTATCCAACATGGATTTCAAGTATTGTTCCCGTTAAGAAGAAAAATGGACAAATTTGCATTTGTGTTAACTTTCAAGACCTCAATAATGTATGCCCAAAGGATGACAATCCATTGCCTATAACTAAGCTTATAGTAGATGCTACTACTAAACATGAAGCATTATCCTTTATGGATGGTTCATCGGGCTATAATCAAATTCGGATGGCTCCATGAGATGAAGAGTTAACAGCATTTCATATGCTAAAAGGAATCTATTGTTACAAAGCCATACCTTTTGTGTTAAAGAACGCTGGAGCTACATATCAAAGAGCAATACAAAAGATCTTCAACGACATGCTTCACAAAAATGTTGAATTTTATGTTGACGATCTAGTTGTGAAAAGAAAAAATCAAAGTGACCATCTTGAAGATTTGAAGAAGGTGTTTAATCAACTACGATGATACCAACTCAAAATGAATTCTTTGAAATATGCCTTTGGGGTTACATCCAGAAAATTCCTAGGGTTCATTGTACATCGCCGCGGCATAGAAATTGATCAATCGAAGATTGAAGTTATCTTAAAGATGCTTAAGCCTCAAAAAATTCATGAGCTCAAAAGTTTGCAAGGGCATTTGGCTTATCTACATCGGTTCATATCAAATTTGGCTAGTCGATGTCAACCATTTAGTCACCTCATGCAAAAGGGAATCTCTTTTGAATAGGATAAAGCCTGCAACAATGCCTTCAAGAGCATCAAGTCTTATTTAATGAAACCTCCTATGTTGGTTGTTCCTGTTCCTGGACACCTATTAGTGGTATACATTTTTTCCCAAGAACGTTCAATAGAGGCTCTTCTTGATCAAGAAAATAATGAAGGGAAAGAAAATGCTCTATATTACTTGAGTAGAATTATGTCACCTTGCAAGCTGAATTACTCACCAATTGAGAAAATGTGCTTAGTTTTGGTCTTTGTAGTTCAAAAGTTGTTCTATTACTTTCATGCTCACATTGTTCGTCTCATATCTAAACCTAACCCTATCAAGTACATCATGACAAAACCAATCTTGTTTGATCGATTAGAAAGGTGGTCTCTTCTTCATCAAGAGTTTGAGATCATTTATGTGCCTCAAAAAGCAATCCAAAGACAAGCCTTGGCTAATTTCTTGGCTAATCACCCCATACCTGCTGATTGGGAATTATCTAAAGAATTACAATATGAAGACGTTCTCTTCATTAAAGTGTGATCACTACGGAAGATGTACTTTGATGGAGCTTCTCATTTTGAAGTTGTTGGGGCTGGTATAGTGTTTCTTACTTTGGAAGGAGACGTGCTACCTTATGCCTTCACTCTTACACTGCTATGCTCAAATAATAAAGCTAAATATCAATCTCTCATACTAAGGCTGGAAATGGCTATTGACATGAAACTGCTACGACTTAAGGTATATGGATACTCCCAGCTGATAATTAATCAACTTCTTAACATTTACAAAGTGAAAAAGCCTGAATTGGTGCCTTACTACAGTTATGCCATGTGTATGATTGGATGGCTTGGTGGTGTCACTTTAGAGCATGTGCCAAGAAAAGAGAATAAACAGGCAGATGCACTTGCAAAACTTGCATCTTCTCTTGCGCTACTTGACCAAGAGGCACAAATTCCAATTTGTCAGCGATGGGTAATTCCCCCCCCCCCCTTGATGATGAACCTAATGGCGAAATAGAGGCTAATGCCATCTCGGTCTTACAAATTGAGAAAGTGGATTGCGGCAATCGCTCATTGACAACACAAGAAATTGCTTGAGAATCCACACAAAAGAATTGGTGTAAAATGTCGTGCTCCTTATTTTATTTACTACAAGGGTATGCTTTATCCCCATTCTTTTGAGGGACTACTCCTTCGTTGTCTTGGAGAAAATAAAGTAATGTAAGCCTTAGAAGAAGCTCATTCTAGTATATGTGGTGCTCACCATTCAGGCCCTAAGCTTCACTTTCAAATCAAGAGAATAGGCTACTACTGGCTTACCATAGTAAAAGACTATTTGGAATTTCCAAAAGGAGTCTAGCTTGTCAGTTTTATGCAAATTTCATACATCAACTACTAGAGCCGCTCCATCCAACTATCGCCTCTTAGCCATTTGATGCATGGGGGCTAGACATAGTGGGGCCTTTGCCTAAATCTTCTGCTAGTCATCTATATATTCTAGCTGCAATGGATTACTTCTCCAAATGGGCTAAAGTTACGCCCTTAAGGAAGGTGAAGAAAGAAACCATTGTAGATTTCATTTGTACCGACATCATCTTTAGGTACGGTGTACTACGCCACATCATCACTAGTAATGCAAAGCCGTTTTACAATAGTCCAATGAATAAACTTTGTAAAAGGTTTGGCTTCAAGCAACATAAATCTTTAATGCACAATGCACCAGCAAATGGTCTTACCGAAGCATTTAACAAAACCCTAGGGAAACTTGCTCAAGAAAGTGGTAGCCAAGTCAAAAAAAGATTAGCATGAGAGAATCGGAGAAGCTCTTTAGGTATACCAAACAACTCATCGAACATCTATCCAAGCTACTCCTTATTCGTTGGTTTATAGGGTGGAAGTTATTCTACCTCTTAAGCACCAAATTCTTTCACTAAGAATTACCATTCAAGAAGGTCTCACTCAAGAAGACAATGCTCGTCTACGTCTTGAAGAACTAGAAGCACTTGATGAAAATAGACTTCAAGCATAACAACTTTTGAAATGCTATCAAGCTCACCTTTCTAACGCCTTCAATAAAAAAGTTCACCTTCATTTTTTTCAAAAAGGGGACTTGGTGCTTGCTGTGAGAAGACCTATCATCACTACATATCTAACAGAAAATAAATTCACTTCCAAGTGGGATGGCCCACATGTGGTATAAGAAGTTTATTCCAATTGTGCTTATAAACTTATTACTGAAGATGGCTTAAGATTTGGCCCTATCAATGGTAAATTTTTGAAGCAATACTACCCCTAAAACTCAAAAGATGCTCCTAGCTATCGTGCCCAGATTTTTCGCACCCGAGGAATACTCACACAAGCAGGAAAAATACTGTACTCTCTCATTAGAACTCACCCTTCTAGAAGAATGAGTGCGACTAGGTTTGAATTGAAAAATGGATTTGAAATAAGGGCTTTTTGAAAAAGATTCGGAGTCGCCACCTAACTTGATTAAGGTGAGTTAGGTCACCTAAAAACTAAGAATAATCCGAAGACTACACTTAGGGTTTTTGGAAAAAAGTTTTTGAAAATACTACCTCAAGAGAGGGTTTTAAAGAAAACAGGTTGTTTGGCAACCTTTGGAAAATATTTAGCCCTTTTTGAAAAATAACTCCTTTTTGGTCTTTGAAATCAGTGATTCTAGGTTCGGAGGTTGGTTACGTGTAGGGAAGACGCACTAAGCCATCACCCTACCCCGCCCTTTCGGTACCTACATGTCAATCTACCCAAGATTCACCTATGAGAGTCCTTAATTAACATATATTCAATCCTATCCACTTTGAAAAATAATGTTTATAAATTATCATGATGCATGATATGCAAGTGCAAGTTAAGAGAATTGAAAAATAGATTTGAAAAGAGATTGATTTGAAATTGATTTGATTTGAAAATAGATTTGAAGAGATGGAATTGAAATTGAAAAGTTGGAAATAGAAATTTGAAATTGGAATTTTGAAAATAGATTGGAATTTGAGATTTGAAAAATGTAGAGCGCACCCATGAGGGTGGAATTGAAAGTTTGAAAAGTGTTGTGACCGCACCTATGAAGGTTGCCTACGTATCCCTTTGGGGGAATCAGGTCAGTCGTAGTTCGGACCGGAGTCCGATTGAAAAGAGATTGATTTGAAGAGAGAGATTGAATTGGAAATTGAATTTGATTTGAAATTAGACGAGGAGATTGGAAATTGAAATTGAGAAGATTGGACTTTGATTTGAAAAGATAGATTTGGACTTGTTTTGGAAAGAGAAGGTTTAAGAAACCTAGGCTTAGGAAAGATGAGACTTAGGAAAGACTCAAGAGTTTAAGAAAGATTGAATTTAGGAAAGGTTCGAATTAGGGAAGGTCCGATTTAGAAAAGTTCTGAATTAGGAAAGTTTCATATTTAGAAAGTTTTCAAATTAGGAAAGTTCGAAATTTAAGAAAGTTTGGAAATTGGAAAGTTTCGAGTTTAGAAAGTTTTCGAAAAAGGAAAGGTTGTCAGATTAGGAAAGTTTCCAAATTAGGAAAGTTTTGAAATAGGGAAGTATTGAATTTAGAAATGTTTTAAATTAGGAAAAGTTTAGTTTAAGAAAGGCTTAGAATTTAGAAAGTTTCAAGTTTAAGAAAGTTTTGAATTTTGGAATGTTCTGAAAAAGGGAAGTTATGGAAGTGGAAAAGTTTAGAAAACAAGGAAGTTTTGAAAATAAGAATGTTTTGAGTTTAGAAAATTTTAGATTTGGAAAGATTTGAAGTTTTGAAAAATTTAGAATTTGGAAAGATTTAGGTTTAGAAAGATTTAATTTGAGAAAGTTTCAAATTTAGGAAGTTTTGAATTTGAAAAGATTTGAATTTAGAAAGTTTAAGATTTAGAAAGTTTTAGAATTTTAGAGAATCTTGAGATTAGAAAAGGTTTGAGTTTAGGAAGAGTTTGAAAACTTAGGTTTGAAAAGTTAAGATTTGAAAAGAGGGTAGAATTAAGAAAGGGTTGAATTAGGAAAGATTCAAGAATTGAGTTTTAAAATTTAGGAAAGATTTTTATGTTCAAGTTTTGGAAACCTAAGATTTAGGAAAGTGAAAGATTAGGAAGGAGTCGAATTAAGAAAGAGTTGGATTAGGAAAGGATTGGATTTTGCTTTGAAAAGAGAAGGTTTGATTTTGTTTCCAAAAATGGAGGATAAGATCTAGTTTCCTAAATGGGAATATTTGATTTGGTTTCCTAAAGGGAAAATAGAATTTGGTAAGGATTTGGAAAGGGAGATTCTAGAAACCCTAGATTTGGAAAATTATAGTTTCGACGTAGAAAATAGGTCTTGGAAACATGTATAGTTTGGATGTGAAAACAAGAGGTTTGGAAACCTAGGTTCGAGGCAAAGTTGAAAATCATGTTTTTGGAAAGAAAATTAGGGTTTCCTAATTGTGAGTTCTAGGGTTTGACTTGGGCTTTAAGGAAAGTGCATTTTTGGAAACGAAGGTTTTCTAGAAGAGAATCCTAGGGAGGAGTTTTTGGAAATATTTTTGGATAGAGTTTTTGGAAAAAGATTTTAAAGAGAGGGAGTTTTTGGAAAGCATGTTTTTGGAAACGTAGATTTTAGAAAGAAAATCCTATAGGGGAATTTCTAGAAGGAAGATTTTGGGAAGAGAGTTTTTAGAAATATTTTTAGGGAGCGTTTTTAGAGAGGTGAATCTAGAGAGTATTTTAGAAAGTGAATTTTGAGGAGAAAGAGTTTTTGGAAAGGAGTTGAAAAAGGAAGCTTTGAAAAATAGATTTTGGAGGGCGTTTTTGAAAACAACTTTGAAGAGGAGAGTTTTAGGAAAGTATATTGAAAGAGATTTTTTTAAGAAGAGATTTAAAAAGAAAGCTTTTGGAAGGTATGAAAACATCTCACTTTCCTAAAGCGATTCTAACCATAAGAAGGCTAGAACCACTTTAAGAAAGTGGTTTTGAAAACAACAAGGGTTGAAAATATGGACCATGTTGGTCACTTTGAATGCAACACTTTCCTAAAACAACCCTAGCCATGGAAAAGCTAGAATCACCCTAGAATTGTGATTTTGAAAAAGAGATTTTAATGCAACTTTGAAAACAAGTTTGAAAACGATTTGAAAAACAACTTTGAAAACGGTTTTTGGAAGATGCAATATCATGATATGCACAATGCAATTTTGGGGTCGTGAACATACAAGACTAAGGCTTCACCACATAATCAAGGGGGCTAGACTCACGTGGTCTCTGGTTAGACTAGAAGAAAGCCCCCGACACGGCAACTCTCCGATAGCCCAAACCTACACATGGACCGAGAATCCCCTTGTTTCAAGCATGCAAAGAAAGGGGGGGAAAGAGATGGGGGATTAAAATAGAGAAAACCCAAGTGGGTTAGGAGAGAGAAGAGAGAAGGGGGAAGTGCAGAAATTTAAATGGAGAACCTACCTTGTATCTTATTTATTTTGCGCGCCATGCTGTCTTCGGTCTTCGGTCTTTATCTTGATCTTCACCTTCAGTCTTCAAGAGTTGTCTTCAAGCCTTGCATTACAGCTCTTCAAGTCTTCAAAGAATGGTTGAAGGCTAGTGTATGAGTGTATGGGGGTGTGTATGAGTGTATAAGAGGCTAGGGTTTGTGTAGGGTGGCTAGGGTTTGGAAAACCTAAGGTGGCTAGGGTTTTTAAGGTGCTTGAGCTCTGTATATCGAATTATATGATTTTTAGGTTGACTTTGCGAATCCTTTTCACGCTGAATGAGGCTCTATATTTATAGAGGGAGGAATACACTGCCGCCTGTTGCAGTGGCGCCAAGCCAAAATTCCTTCTGGCGCCAGGCCAAATATTGGCTTGGCGCCACCAGCCAATTAGGAAACTATTAAGGTCGGCAAGCAACGTATCTTTGACTAGATTTGGGCGCCTGTACTAATGACTACCATGCAACTTTTAGCCTGGCTTCACTAGTTGTGACTCCGGAAAGTCCGGGAATAATTTGAAGGAACCGGGAATGACTCGGAATGCCGGAAAGGAACAGGAACACTTAAAATAGTGTCCTGGAGACATTTGACTTGAGAGGTGAGGATAAGATGTGTCGGAAAGGTTGACCGGGCCTTTAGGGGCAAAACAGTCAATCGGACCGGGAAACTGCAGGGACAGACTCGGATTGTCCCGGAAGAAGACTTGGGATCTGGAAACATTATTCAAAATGTTCTCAGAGGTTTCCGGTTTGATTCCCAGAGCCGGCGTGGTTGGAAAAGGAAACCGGCCCACCAGGGGTAAAACGGTCATTTTGTACCGAGTTTGCCGGAACTGACTCGGAATGATTCAGAAAGGTAAAGGAAGGTTTAGAACACAATAAAAATTAGTCTCGGGAGGTTACCAGTTTGATACCCAGAGCCGGTGTGGTTGGAAAGGGAGACCGGCCCTTCAGGGGCAAAACGGTCATTTTATACCGGGTTGGCCGGAACTGACTCGGAATGATCCGGAAAGGTAAAGGAAGGTTAAGAATACTATAAAAAGTATTCTCGGGACATTACCGGTTTGATACCCAGAGCCGGTGTGGTTCCCGGGGCATTCGAATGCCTAGGGGCAAAATGGTCATCTTGACCGGAAAGTCTCGAAAAAGGTCCAAAGGACAGTTTGGTCATTTTTCACCAAAGTGGGTTAACAGACACTGGTGTTGACTTGGGTTTTAAGTGTTTCAGCCACTGTAACGACGGTCGTCGTGACACAGGGGTTTGTTGCCAATTCCCTATATCGACCTATTTGTGAGTATTCCCGCTACTCTAACGGTTTTGTGAGTAGTTTCGTTACTCGGACTGTCTTGAGGAATAAACTATCTCGAGAGAGGTATTGGAAAGGGGACTTATCATCTCCGAAGAGACGTGCCTGAATTGGAACCGTCTCGAGGAATAAACTGTCTGGAGAGTGGGATTGGAAAGGGGTCTTACCGTCTTCGAAAAGACGTGTCTGGATTGGAACCGTCTCGAGGAATAAACTGTCTCGAGAGTGGGATTGGAAAGGGGTCTTATCGTCTTTGAAAAGACGTGCCTAGATTGGAACCGTCTCGAGGAATAAACTGTCTCGAGAGTAAGATTGGAAAGGTGTCGTACCGTCTTCGAAAACACGCGCCTGGATTGGAACCGTCTCGAGGAATAAACTGTCTCGAGAGTGGGATTGGAAACGGGTCTTACCGTCTCCGAGGAGACGTGCCTGAATTGGAACCATCTCGAGGAATAAACTGTCTCGAAAGTGGGATTGGAATCGGAAAGGAAAGGACAATGCCCTAAGGGCATTTTGGTCATTTTGCCTCTATTTGGGCCTGACAGGCCCGCGAAGTGATGGAAAGACGGGATTTGGACCTAGAGAATTGGTTTCGATTGGAATATGCCCACAATGACTTGAAAACAAGTCTGGACGGAGTGTAGACTGCCGAGCGGTCAAAAATGGGTTGCTGACACTAGCCCACACGAGCTTAAACTATGAATGGCAAAAAAAAAATCTTCAAAATTGAACTACACTTGGCTTAATCTATTTTGGTATGTAGGCAACTTAAAATTTTATTTCGAGTTCAGTCATCACCTTCAAAAAAAAAAAAATTTTGTCAAAATTGAACTACGCTTAGCTTGATCCATTTTGGAACATAGGCAACTTGAAATTTTATTTCAAGTTTGGTCATCACTTTAAAAAAAAACAACAAAAAGCTTTTTCAATATTGAACTACGCTTGGCTTGATCCCGCTTGATCCCTTTCAAGTACGTAGGCACCTTGAAATTATGTTTCAAGTTCACTCCTTATAAATAAAAAATATATATTTTTACAAAGTTCAAGACCAAAAAAGAATCTGATTTCATTTCAATCAAAAAGGAAAAAAAAAAGTTCTGCATAGACTTCTTTCTAAAACAAATATGAATGAAAAGAATAAAAAGCTAAAGGAAAAGTTTGAAATATGTCAACTCTTTCCGAATTGTTTTAAGTAATTTCTCCATCCTCTCCAAATATTTGGTGTCTTCATCACTTTGCACTTGTGCATTCTCAATGGTAGAAACTTCTTCTTTGAGGCTCAAGACATTAGCTTGCAGCGTAAACAATTTTTGTTCTCTCTCAAGCAGTGATGACTTCACTTATTCTCTCTAAACACGTAGGTCCTCCAACTTTTTCTTCAGGTAAGCTTCTTCAAAGTCAATGTCTGCAATTGTCACTTGAAGGATTTGTACATCTTTAACCGTTCACTTTCCTTCACTTTAACATCAAAAGCAAAATGCTTAGCCCTTCTCAGTGACTCTGCTTTCATCTCTCTCGATATTTTCTCTATAGAAGAAGCGCGAGCAGAATTATAATGTCTAATGTTTTGAAAAAACATTGCAATTAAATTCTTCAAAGGTGAGACATTTACTACTTTAGTTCTCTCCATCTCTTTCATCACCTTTTCAACTTCTTCTTCAACAAAATTAATAATATCCAAGTTATATCTAGCAATCTTTTGCGAAATTCCTTTCTATAACGACCAAAGATAGTCGCGTTGGCATTCAAAAATATTTTCCTCTCCTTGAAATGTAGAGATCACAGAAGGCGCATGATGTGATTGCATTGTAGGAGGTTTTGATGGTGCCTTCATAGGAGCAACATCTAAAGTTCTTTCACGAGCAATTAATTCAGGTGCAGTTACCAAATCCGGTGACTTGTTCATGATACAATCTTCACGTCTTTGAACAAGTATGTCAAGGGAATTGGGACCATCGATAGAACCTACACTTCCTTCAGAAATTATATAATCTATTCATTAGGCATATCAAGATTCTCCAATTCTAGGTCTTCCAATAGAACTGAAGAAAAAGGCACACCATCGAAGAAATTCTCCCCAAGTCTTAAATCATCTATGGTAAAGAGTTTCGCTTTCTTTGGTAATAGCCTCTAGTTGCAATCTTCCTTGCTTGTGCTACTTTCTTTTACTTCTTAAAGAATGAAACACTTCTTAACTGCATTGCTAACCATCGCAGGTTTACCCAAGGGTTTAAGGACTATGCAAGGAAGGCGATGAGCAGGAGTCTCTACTTTCTTGACCGTGGTTGCTTTGACTAAGGCATCATTGACATTCTTAGCTAAAGATTGAAGCATTTCACCCTGCTTACCCTTGCCTTTCCTAGCCGCCAAATCAGGTTGCATACTTTGAGCAAGGAGATCTCGCCACTTTATAAGATAATCTCCATGCACCTTTTCCCACTAGTTGCAAAAGGAAGAAGTAGTGTGCCTTTTAAAATTGATAAGCGAAGAAGGAAATAATGTTTTTGAGCCAATCCTATATCGAATGTTAATCCGCCAATGTCTAAGGGTCATCTCTGTTATATTGGAGCGTTCAATGCCTTTAAGATGATATAGAATCTCTTGATAATAGCCAAATTGGTGACCAAAATGATGGGGGCTATATGATTCTACAAAGAAAGAATCACCACATCGAAGGACCAAGTGATTAGAATGAATGTTGATGAAATATGCAAGACTAGAAAGATTTTCTATGACTCCGTTGTCAATGAATAGCTTGTTACTATTATTAAAGCGTGAAGTAGAATTCCAAGATATACAATTGCCTCTATGGATGAGGGTTCAAGCTGCAAATTTATAAAAATACTTAGCTCCTCCTTCTCCAGAATATTCAGTCATCTTGGGGCTAGGTGGTGTGGTAGGCATGGGATAATGAATATAAAAATAATGTGTAAGCCATGCATAGATGTAATGAGCAAGAGAGTAAGACTCTGATCATCCAAGTGTGGATGAATTTATAATCTTGTTCAAACCCTTTTGAATACTGGTTAAAATAGGAATAAAGAGGCAGATTTCTTAACCAGATACCATCATACTTGGAACTTTGAAGGTAGCGGGGCCAATGGTATTGACCTTTTTACTTTGAAGGACAAAAATGCATAGCTAGCAAGACAATAGTGTAGTAAGAGAAAATTGTTCCGTCAAGCCATCATTGACATCAAGGTTAACTAAAACAGCATTAGCTTTCTTTAACATCTCCTTTGGCTCATCAATACCTCCAGTTGGATTCCCAGTGGCCTTAGGCTAGGAATACTTCTTCACTTATCGAGGTGGAGGCTTTGTCTAAGATGATTCTCCTTTATAACAAAATGCAATCCAGTCATCAATAGAGACACTACCTTCCTTGCAATCATTGGCGAGAATAGTATGGAAAGCTATAAATAAGTATTCGCAGCTCTTCGGAATAAATCTTTCACCTGCTTCATCTTTACCAACTAGTTATGCTACAGATGGAATAGATTCATCATAAAACTTCCCAAATATAGGGAGTCCTCCAAGAGTATGCAAGTCCCAGATATAGACATACAATTCTCCTACATAAATATGTAGTGAATTTCTCTAAGTGCACCATGCTTCACAAAATGCTTGTAAGATGTCTGAATTTTGGTCATAAGTAAATAAAGATGCATACACTACCTTATAAATGCAAGCCTCCTTCAAGATTTTGTGGTTGCAACTCATTGCATTTTCTAGCCATTCCCAATAATTTGGAATAAAGGTAAAGTCGCCATAAATCTTCAAAGTAGAGCCCCAACGCGCTTTGCCAGAGATAATTCTGTGTCCCAGAGTTGAGAATGAACTTGAATGACTCAAAGGAATATTGTAAAGCGCAGATCAAAAAAATACTCTAGAATCATTGCCTTGAGTGACTGCCAATGTAAACTTAGACAGATTGAGAAAGTCACTGAGTTTTGGCCTTGCATCAGCAAATGAGCCAATCAATGGTTTCTGAATAGTTAGCTTTGTGCCGTTCTTCTCAAGCTCACCTTCATCTGATGAAATAAATAAATATTGCTGCTTTATAGAAGAAACATCCTTGATTATCACCATTGTACAAGTTATTCCTTACAAAAAAAAAAAAATAAAGAACAAGAAACAATTGAGGTGTTGGAATAAATAGAACCGATGCAAAAGAAAGTAATCAAGAACATATTTCAAAGTAAAATGATACAACGATGTTGTTTTTCTTCTCAAAACAAACTTCACAGCCGGTGTACGATTGAGTATGCTTGAAGTTCAAAAAAAAAAGAAAAAAGAGGAAGAGATATTAAATTAAGGCATCAGTAAATATATAGTCCACAGTTTGCAAGCAGTATCTATATCAATGTCAACAAAGCTGGTCACAGGGATAAGATCACAAATTCTAGTACGGATCCCGGGCAAAAACAATGATTTGTATATGTGCTCGTGGCTAAAAATAGTTGTGCGCTAAATTTGTTCGGATGCATCTCTAGTTTGGTGGCTGTCATAGTCAATAATTAAACATTATTCATATAAAAAAAAGAGAAAAAAGAGAGAAAAAAAGGTTGAAGTTAATGGCTATCGTAGGTAGTGCTGTATGAGTGTAGTTAATGATGTGAGAAGTAAAAAAAAATTAGTGGAGTTGACGGTGTAAAACCCTAACTTGCTTAATGTCATGTTTAGCTTAATTGTATACATTCTAGTGTGTGATTATACTAATTGAGAAACTTAATTAGTATGTTTTAATGAGAGTAAGTAATGGGGGGACTATCATATTTTTTTAGCATGCTTTGTGGGCTTAACCATGATTAATTAGCTTAATTAATCTTCATGCTTAGCTTATGTTAATGATGATTAATTATTATAAGTATAATTAATTATGTTACTCATATGGATTAGTGAAGCAAGGAGGTGTTAGGAGTGTGACACCTAGGTGTGTGCTTCACTAAGTGAGGTGTGTGCATAAGGTGTGTGCTTCACTACTCTTGCTAGCATTGTGTGTGTGTGTGTGTGTGTGTGTGTGTGTGTGACATGTGGGGGGATAGATACCTGTTGTATCTATAGTTGTTTTCAAGTCAAGGGAAGAGAGAAGAGAGAGAAGCTTGTTAGTATTTTTTGTGTATGGCAAAAGAGAAAAAAAGAGAAAAATGAGAGGAAAAAGAGAAAAGAAGAGGAGGAAGAAGAGATTGAAGGGGAAGCTTGTGTGTTCATTATTTAAAGTGAGGAATCTCATGTTTATGCTTGTTTTATTTCATTTTCTTGATCCTTGCATGCTAGCATATCATTTCAAGCCATAGAAGTGTGAGTTGAGATGGAGTGTGAAAAGATGATTAGGGTTTCCAAGGAGGAAGCTGTCGGGCCCTGATTTTTTGGCTCCAAGTCTGGGTCTCGACTAAGAGGACTCACCCTATGTCTATTAGAACTCACCCTCCTAAGAGGACGAGTGCGCCACGGGGTTTGAACTTGAAATTAATTTGATTAAGGACTTTTTGAAAAAGGTTTGGAGTTGCCACCTAACATGGTTAAAGGTGTGTTAGATCACATAAAACTAAGTAAAGCCCAAAGACTAAACTTAGGGTTTCTTTTGAAAAGGTTTTGGAAAACTTTCTCAAGAGATGGTTTTTGGCAAAATAGGTTGGTTGGCAACCCTTGGAGAATGTTTAAGCCCTTTTTAGAAAATGACTCCGTTTTTTTCTTTCAAAACAGTTATTCTAGATCTGAAGCTTGGTTACGTGTAGGGAAGATGGTCGAAGACTATCACCTTACCCCGCCCATGCGATACCTATATGTCTAATCACCCTAGATTCACTCACTTGAATCTCCAGTTCCCAAAAGTCCTTTTGTGTTCACCTTGAAAAGATTTTGAAAAGGAGTTTGCCATCACCCTTTGGATATATAAATGTATGATACGATTCGAAAAAGAGTATGGGAGAAAGTTGAGGCTGGATTTCGAAAAGCCCTCGTGAACTTGTCTCGAAAATGTTTTTAAAAATTATTTTTTTTATGTACCTTATGAAAAGTGCGTCAATGTTTCATTACTTTTGAAAGTTTAGTTATGTCAGAACTAAACTCCTTCACGACCGTGAGTTTTAGGAAAACACTTTTAAGAAACGGGGCTAAAAACTTCCCTTTCTTGAATATCTCACTTGATCTTGGAAACCCTAACCATAGAAGGCCTAGGGTTGTTTCAAGAGCGTGATGTTTGAAAATAGATTTTGAAAATAAGTTTTGTAAAGCATTTAGGGTTTGAAACCGTAATATGAACCTTATAGGTTTCATTTGATGTATCACTTTCCTTAAGAAACCCTAACCATGAAAGGGTTAGGATAGCCTTAGGGTTGTGAGTTTATGACGTTATTTTAAAAATAGTTTTTGAAAAATGGTAAATGCCTAGTCATTTTGAATTGAGACAAGTTTAAAAGAGCTTTTGAAAACCTCTTTGATTGGAGTTAAGGTTTGAAAATTGAAAAGGGTCCTAGAGCTATCATCTTAAAGTCTCCTAACCTACATTGAGGAAAACTAGGGTTAAGGTAACTTAGGGTTAGATTGACCTAGGGTTAGATAACCTAGGGTTGAAAATGACTTGGGATACAAGTAACCTAGGGTTTAGGAAGGATGTCTTGAACTAGAAAAGATTTGATTTGATATAATAAGAAAAAGTATGATTTTAGTTGAAAAAAGAAAAGTTTTATTTTTCTAAAGTTTTGAAAAACTAAAGTTTCATTTTAAGAAAGTTTTGAAAAATGAAAGTTTTATTTTTGGAAAGTTTTGAAAAAGGAAAGATCCATTTTAGAAAAATTTTGAAAAAAGAAAGTTTCATTTTAGGAAAATTTTGAAAAAGAAAAGTTCTAATTTTGTTTTCAAAAGTAGAGGATCGGATTTAGTTTCTAAAATGGAAAGATTTGATTTAATTTCAAAAATACAATATTAGATTTCATTTCCAAAAATAGAAGATTGGATTTTGTTTCTAAAACTAGAAGATTTGATTTTGTTTCCAAAATGGAATGATTTGATCCCAAAATGGAAGAATTGATTTGGAAATCTATGATTTTGTGTTGATTACATTATAAAAATGTAATTACAAATTCATAACTTTGTGTTTGTTAGCATTAAAATAATTATAAATAGTTTTAATTAATTTACTTTTAATCATAATAAATTTTGTTGAGCATTTTGTAGACTTTTAGATAAAAGAGGGAGCAAACCCACATGGAAAGAAAGAAGTCTTCATTGATTGGAGCCCACCCATATGGGCAAACATTCATTTTCCAACAACGCCAAAACAAGCAAAGCATGTTTTTGCTTTTGGATAAAAGAAAGCAACTCACATGGAAAAATGGCAATTGACATGAAAAGAATGCAACTCACATAGAAAGAAGTCAATTGACATGGAAAGAAGACAAAAGAAGAAATTAATATTTAAAAAAAAAAAAGAATAATGCATCATTATAGGGAATGGATGGCTTCATTTTGTGAGTCTATAAATACCAACACCAAGAGAAAAAGGGAAAGAGCTAGAGAGGCGGCAAGAAAGAGAAATATGTGTAGGAGCTTCTAATTATTTATAAAGTCATTTTTTTTCAAACCAAGTCTTTTCATTACCATAAGTAGCTAGTTTTTTTCTTGGAGCCAATTGTGAAGATCACCTGAGGATCTTGGGAAATCAACAGAGGTAATTGGATTTTCATTATTTATCTTTAAAATATTTCAATTCTTCGTAATTAAATTCTAGATCTTTGAGAATACTTAGATTCTTGACTAAGTTTGATAATTTCTATTCACAAATCTTAGTTTGGTATAGCTATTGCACAAATTGATTATATGAATCTATGATTTTAATTTTATCATTCTAGATTTAATTATTATTGAATTTTTATTTTAATCATTAAATCTTCCAAATCAAAAGCTCAAGATGAAATTAATGATTTGAGTTACAAAACTTCCGTTAAAATTTCGAGTGAATTGGGTGATCGAATTAATTGGATCCAAGACCGTTTTATTAAGTTTAATTTAAAGTCTAGTTCAACAATCATCAAACCTCCCAAAACAACCTGTTTTATTTTGGTTACTTTTTTTTTTATACACCAACTGTCCAGATCTCATCGATACTGTTCATGGTGAAATTCAAATAGGTTGACTTAGATTCCAACTAAAGTCATTGCAATACTACGATGTTTAGCATGGCTTAGTTGGTATCTGAGTTTTTACTGTGAGTGAATTCTATCACCAACTTTGCATGTTTGGATAACCATTCCCTGTGATTAGACCTCGATCTTACCAGGTTATTATTGAATACTACTTCGCCGCACCTGCTCTTGGGTGTATTAAGTAAACAATTGATTACTTCCTTACCATTGTGAAGGAATTGGACAGTGTATACCAACTGATCAGTGGTTTATGCTAACTTATTACTTCATTTCATTGCTAAATTATATATTTGTATATATTTAATTCGTTTCTTTTTTTTTTTTCTTTGTGATTAACCTTTTTGGTCGGTATACTCGTCTATTATTGGACGAAACCATTCAAGTTTGTTACCATATTTTTTGTTTTTATTTTTCATCTAACTATCTAACATTTTTCTTTATTTAGTAGATAACCTACTTTAGTTACCATTCTAGCATTTTACTTTCAGTTTTTTTTTTTTTTTTGTGGCTTACTTCTCGTGTTGATTCACTGCCTACTTATTTAGTGGATAACCTACTTATTTTTCTTTTAGTTTTTTCATTTATTTACTAGGTTATTATTGAATCCTACTTCGCTGCACCTACTATTGGGTGTATTAAGTAGATCAAGTTAATTTTTGATGTCGTTGCCGGAGAACGGCTTAATTAAAATATGTAAAAATAAAAAAATAATAATACATTTGTTGTGGACTTGAGGACAATTGATTGCTTCCCTACCATTATGAAGAAACTGGACAGTGTATACTAACTGATCAGTGGTTTATGCTAACTTATTACTTCGTTCCATTGCTAAATTGTATATTTGTATATATTTAATTCTTTTTTTATTTTTGTTTAACCTCTTTGGTTGACTTACTCACCTATTATTGGATGAAACTATTCAAGTTGGTTAACATATTTTCTGTTTTTATTTTTATCTAACTATCTAACATTTTTTTTATTTAGTAGATAACCTACGTTGGTTATTATTCTAACATTTTACTTTATGCACTTTACTTTTAGTTTTTTATTTTTTATTTTTCTTTGTGGTTTATTTCACGGGTTGATTCCCTACCTACTTAGGTTGCTGCTGTCGATGTTGTGACCATCTAACTATTTACTAACTCTCTAACTCTTTACTAATGTTTTACTAACGGATTAACTTTTTTTTCTTTTGTTGTTGTTGTGTGAAGATATTCTACTATACTGTTGTACTTTTTTATTTTTCTTTTGTTTTTAGTGTTTTGCTGTGTTGTTGTTTCAAGAAGAGTTAGTGTATGTCATTCCCTATAAGGTATGTAGACTTGCATGTCACACTTCATTAGGGATGTACATAATCATTTGTGGTTAATTGGTTCGTCTGGTGATCTTTATCCCACCTACTGTACTCTTTCCCCATTTAGGACACCTATTCCAAACATTCAGTTAGTTAACCGAGATCCTAGTCCGATCCCAATGGTGAAAGAATTTGATCATCAATCACCTGTGAATCCCAACCTGCCAAATCCAAATAATGGACTTGAAGATAGGAGCGTAAACGGTGATCCTCCCCATAGATCTCTTAGGGATTATCTGAATCCTACTAAGCAAGCTCGTACTTTTTACATTGTTCTTTCCACGATTCACACAGCGATGACTTTAAAGTTAGAAATGATCCAACTGATAAATACATTCCATAGTTTGGATTATGAAAAATCATATCAACATATCAAAGATTTCGAGAACGTATAATTTATGTTCTTCGATAATTCTTATCCAAGGGAAGTAGTACTTCTGAAACTATTCCTGTTTTCTCTCGAAGACAAGGCCAAGACATGATTCAATTCATTGAGGCCTAGGTCTATGCATTCTTGACAAGATCTTCAAACAAAATTCTTGAAAAAATTATTCCCTAAGCAAAAAACTGAGGCGATTCGTCACCAAATCTCTTAATTTGCGCCTATGTCTAGTGAATCATTCTTCTAATGTTGGGAAAGATTCTAAGATTTGTTGAGTGCCTATCCACATCATGGTTTTACCAATTGGCATATCATACATACTTTTTATTCATCATTGACTCCACAACTGGAGCAATTTGTTGAGTCAATGTGTGCAGGGACTTTGTATGACAAAGACCCATTTAAAGCATATGACTTCTTTGATTACTTAGCAAGTTTGGCTAGAGATTGGGCCACAACTGGGACCCAAAATCATAAGTGTAAGCCTATGGTAACATTTCAGCTTAATCAAGTAGATGATCTTAATGATAGAATAGCTGCACTTATCCAAAAGTTAGAAGCCATAGAGACAAGTAAGGGCAACATTTTGAATAGTGAGTCTCCCAGGGAAAAGAGTTGTTTAATGTGTGATACAATGGAACATAAAACTGCTACATGTCCAATTACACCAGATTTTAAGGAGGCCTTGCATGGCCAAGCCAATGCGGTTGGCTAATATCGGGGTACATATAGTGACCAACAAATTGGGAGGAACCCTTTCTCGAACACATATAACCTTGGATGGCGAAATCACCCAAACTTTGAGTGGAGAAATGAGGGTCCTTCAAATCCTTAAGCATTTCAAGGAGGGCCTCAAAACCCTCAACCTTTCTAATCCCAACCTATTCAAGCTCAACAATTTATGCCTTTCCAACCCTAACCTAATGCATATCAACCCCTCATAGGAGACCTTTAGAAAATAATGTTCATCAATTAACCAATGATATGAAAGGAGTCAATAATAGGGTAGCTAGGCAGGACAAGGTGTTAGACCAACACACTAGGATGTTCGAGGACATAGCAAAGTAAATGTCTAACTTAACATAAGCTTTGACTCAACAAGTGTCAAGGAGATTTCCATCTCAACTGCAACCAAATCCAAATCCCACAAAGTAAGTAAACATAACCAAAGTGAGGACTGATCCTCAATCTAGTCATGAACAAGTCAAATCCATCACAACCCTGAGGAGCGAAAAAATCATTGATAAAGCCATTCTACCTAGAAAGGAAACTCTTAAGGTTTGTGATGAAGGGAATGGAGATGTGAGAGAACAAGTAAGAGAAAAAGATGAGAGTGAGAAAGAGAAAAAGAAAGTTGAGCCAGTTTTAGAGCTAACTAGAATAACTGAAGATGAGGGCATTGATGTTGTAAAATATGCCCCGTTTCCTCATAGATTAGCCAAACCAAAACATGAGCTTCTGAATTATGAAATTTATGAAGTGTTTAAGTAAGTTAATGTCAACATTCCAATCTTAGATGTCATTAAATAAATTCCCTCCTATGTCAAGTTCTTGAAGAACTTGTGTACTGTAAAAAGGAGGTTTCGTGTCAAAGAAACAACTTTTATGAATGAGAGCCAGAGTGCAATTTTGCAATGTAAGTCCCCACCGAAGTATAAGGACCTCGGTTGTCCTCCTATTTTATATACAGTAGGGGAAAATAAGATAGATCAAGCTCTTCTTAACCTAGGAGCAAGTGTCAATCTACTTCCTTACTCGGTTTATCGATAACTCAAATTACGTGAGTTGCACCCTACACATGTTACCTTGCAACTAGCTGACAGATCTATTAAGCTTCCTAGGGGTATTGTGGAGGATGTTCTCATTCAAATAGATAAATTTTACTATCCATTGGATTTTATTGTGTTAGATACACAACTGGTTGAGAGCATTAATGCTCATTCCCAAATTCATGTTATCTTATGACGACCATTCCTAGCCATGTGTAATGCCATAATCCATTGTAAGAATAGGCTAATAAAGTTATCATTTGGGAATATGACTATCGAAATTAATATCTTTTCAGTTAGAAAACAACCAGGAGAGTATGAGGATATCAAAGAAGTAGATTGCATTGAGTGTCTTGTGCAAGAGTACTTTGAGAGTGAATGTTTTGAGGATCCTATTGAAAAAGCTCTTGTTTCGAGCAAGTCACATGACCAATTAGATTGTGACCATGTCAAGTCTAAGGACACAAGTCCTGAAAGGATGGAGAGAGAGCAATGTATGCAAGTGGGTCATTAGACCCTATCATTTGAGCCTCTAATTCCTAGTGTCATAAAGCATGTCTCTTCTGAGCAAAAAGCACCCACTCCGGAAAGAAAACATTTACCATCTACATTGAAGTATGTATTCCTTGGTGAAGGTGAGTTTTATCTTGTTGTTATATCCTCTTGCCTATCTGAAGGCTAAGACAAGAGTCTTATGAAAGTACTAAAGAGTCATAGAATAGCCTTAGGTTGGACCATTGCAAACCTTCACGATATTAGTTCTCTTGTATGCACACATCCCACATATCTTGAGAAAAGTCTAAACTGGTGCGTCAAATGCAAGGGCGTTTAAATCTCAACATAAAGGAAGTTGTGAAAGGAGAAGTACTGAAGCTTCTCGATGCGGGTATCATATTCCCCATCTCTAATTCAAAGTGGGTTAGTCCAACCCAAGTTGCTCCTAAGAAATCTGGAGTTACGGTAATTCAAAATGAGAAAAATGAACTAGTGCCCACTAGGATTCAAACTAGGTGGTGCATGTATATTAACCACCATCGACTGAATGCTATTACTAAAAAAGACCACTTCCCACTCCCATTCTTAAACCAAGTCTTAGAACGAGTGGCAGGACAGGCCTTTTACTGTTTTTTGGATGGGCACTTTGGTTACAACCAAATTGAAATTACTTTAAAAGACCAAGATAAGATGACATTCACATGTCTTTTTGGTTCTTATGCTTACAAAAAAATGCCCTTTGGCTTGTGCAATGCACCAACCACCTTTCAAAAGTGTATGATGAGTATCTTTAGTGATATGGTAGAAAAATTCTTGGAGGTTTTCATGGATGATTTTTCTATGTACAGAGATACCTATGAGAGTTGTTTGGAACATCTCAAGAAGGTGTTAGAAAGATGTGAGGAGAGTAACCTTATCCTAAACTAGAAAAAGTGTCACTTCATAGTGACACAAGGTATAATGCTTGGGCTCATCGTTTCTAGCAAGGGGATTGAGGTAGATAAAACCAAAGTTGAACTGATCCAGAAACTATCTACTCCTAGAACTGTGAAAGACATTCGATCTTTCCTTAAGTATGCTGGTTTCTATAAGCAATTTATATTAGGATTTAGAGTCATCTCTTATCTAATGTGCCATCTATTGTCAAAAGACGTTTCATTTGAATGGACGTCTGAATGCCAAAAAGCTTTCGACAAGCTTAAAAAGTTATTGACAACTCCACCTATCATTCAATCACCCAATTGGTCATCACCTTTCAAGTTGATGTGTGATACTAGTGATTATGTTGTAGAAGTAGTTTGGGGTAGAGAGTGCACAAGAAACCTTATGTGACATATTATGCAAGCAAAACCTTGAATGAATCCCAATTAAAGAATACCACAACTGAAAAGGAACTCCTTGATGTCATTTTTGCACTAAATAAATTTCTAGCGTACTTGGTGGGGTCATTAGTCATCATATATACTGACCATTCTGCACTAAAGTACTTGCTTACCAAGGCTGATGCAAAGCCACACTTCATCCATTAGATTCTTTTCTTACAAGAGTTCTACATTGAAATTGGAGACAAGAAAGGGCTAGAGAATTAATTGCTGACCATTTGTCGCAGCTCCCTACTAATGGAGAAGCCAAAGATACTCTCCCTATCAATGAGTATTTTCTAGATGAGCATCTTTTCCAAATCCAAGTACTTTCTCAAGCAACTATTTCATAGTTCACTGATATAGCTAACTTTTTAGCTACTGACAAGATATCGTCACACTGATCTTACTTAGATAAACAAAAATTCTTCAAAAATGTGAGGCATTTCTTCTGGGATGATCTGTACTTGTTCAAGTATTATCTCAATCAGACAATTTGTCGGTGTATCTCCAACAATAAGTTTTAATTTGTCATGGAGTTCTGTCACTCCTATGCTTGTGGTGGGCACCTTAGTTTGAAAAAGAAGGTTGCAAAGATTCTGCAATCTAGTTTATATTGGCCCACCATGTTTCCTGATGTTCACACTTTTTTCACATAATATGATAAGTGTCAACGACTAGGAAGTGTGACTAGAAGGCATATGATGCTCCTCAACTCCATTCTTAATCTTGAGATATTTGATTGTTAGGGTATTGATTTCATGGGACCATTCCCTAGTTCATTTAGATTCCTTTACATTCTTGTAGCTATTGACTATGTGTCTAAATGGGTGGAGCCCATTACTTTTCATACCAATGATTACCGCGTTGTGGTCAAATTCTTAAATGAGAATATCTTTTCTTGCTTTGGTATGTCTCGTGCTGTTATTAGTGATGGTGGTACTCACTTTTGTAATAAACCCATTGAAATATTAATGCAAAAGTATGGGGTCGTTCACAAGGTTAGTACACCTTATCATCCTCAAACTAGTGGCCAAGTTGAGTTAGCTAGCTAGGAGATTAAGCACATTCTTGAGAAAACTATTAATCCTAACCATAAGGACTAGTTCTTAAGGTTAGTGGATACACTCTAGGCTTCTAGAACTTCTTACAAAACTGTGTTAGGTGCTTCTCCTTACAGGCTTGTGTATGGGAAATCATGTCACCTTATGGTGAAAATTGAGCACAAAGCCTATTGGGTCATTCGCCAATTTAATGAGAACATAGATGCGACTGGCCAAATTAGGAAGCTACAACTCAATAAACTTGAGGAACTCTGAAATGATGCCTATGAGAATGCAAAGATCTCTAAGGCCAAGATAAAAACATTCCTTGACCAACACATCCTTCGTAAGTCTTTATACGTCAATCAAAAAGTATTGCTTTACAATTTCCAGTTACACTTGTTTTCGAGCAAATTAAAGAGTAAGTGGTCTGGACCTTATCTAGTAAGAGATGTGTTACTGCAGGGAGTGGTAGAAATTGAGAATTCTAGTGATGGGAATGTTTTTAAAGTCACTAGGCAAAGACTGAAGTCCTACTTGGAGAACTTTATATGTTTAATTGAAAGTGTGGATCTTGTGAATCCACCATTACATAAGTAGAAACAACACCCAACTAGTTTGCATAGTTAGTTTAGTCTATTTATTTAGTTTGGTAGCTAGTTTACGCCCCCCCCCCCCCCCCAATGTTTGTCTCCCACCCTTTCCCTTCCATTTTTGCCTCACAGTCGTGGCTGTTATCTAGTTGGTGAGGGGGGAGGGGACGTTCATTTTTTTGTTATTTGGTTCACCATTTTCTATTATTTATTTTGATTTCAATAGTTTTGTCTTTGTGACCAACAGACGTTAAAGAATTGGATAGTATCATGACTTCTTATATAAATGGTTGAATGTTTACGTTTGCATGTTTCGTCTTCTGGATATTTCCATTTAGTATCAGGGGTGAGATAATTCTTCGTGCAAAGATGGGGAGGAGAGTTGAGCTCTAAGAGGAACAACCTCAACCTCTTACTGGTTACAGTACTCTAGCCTATGAGAGAAGAGTAAAGAGACTAAATAAGTGTCACTGTTGTGCTAGACACACGTGTGTGGATAAAATTACAAAGAGAGTAACTGACTAATGTCAGGGAATCAGATAGTTTACCTAGATATTATTAAAGGATGAGTAAATGCCGAGGCAATGATACACCTTGGAATCACCAGAATGGTAGACTATCTTAATTTTAATGTCAAAAGTCTAGCTTGACTTTGTAATGATTATTCTTCCTAGGGTATGTTAGGTTTGAGCGTCTTTTTTGTGTGTTTATCTTTATTTATAAATATAACTAACATTTATTTTGCAGGTGTTTTTTATTTTACAAAAAAAAAAACAAAAACAAAAACAAAAGCATGCGCAAGGCCGAGAAGCGTACAATTTGAACGCACTTGAGATCTACAAAAGAGGTTTGTGTATCTTTTATAATTTTGTATAATTTTATGTGAAATGCAAATGTAGATTTTGAAAATTTGTTGAAACATATTTTCATTCAGCTTATCATAATTTTTGTTTTATCCTTTCTATTTAATACAATTGTAACATTTTATCTTAACATATAGAAAGAGGCTATTTCACATCACTTATTATCATATTATGATAACTTTAGTATTTTTACATATTATACAGTTTCATCCTTATAAAAGTGGAGATTTTGTCACCAAGTGAGCTTTAAAGCTAATCACGCCTTTCGGAGTGTTTACATTTACTCTTGATGAATTTGTTCCACATCACTTTTTCAATAACTCTATTATACTTATATTTGACTCAATTATTTAAATTGTTACGGTAATTGAATATGTCGAATTCTTATAATCTTAAGCTATTGTGTACTTTAAAAAATTAATCGAGACCATGTTTGATCTTTTGAGCCACAGATTTCTTTGTTGACATAATTCCCTTGGAACAATCTTTAAGCTTATTTCTTTCTCTCTTGCTACTTATATCATTGCTAAAGTTTCGTTTCTAAATATGAAAACACAAATATATTCACTTGTGCAAGTTGAATTTATAAAAGGAGTGATCTATTTGCAATATGAAAAAAAAAAAAAAACAAATTAGCACCGAAGGAAAAAAAACAAAGAAAAAAGTAAGTAAAAGTAAAATAAATAAATAAATAAGAAGAAGTAGAGGTTGGCTGTTAAAAAAATATCAAATCAAATCAAATGAAATAGGAAAATTGAAGATATGTATTCATTGATCAATTCATTTCTTGATCACATATATTTTGAGCCTTTTATCTTTTCTTTCTCCTTGCCTTATACCTCAAGGCCAAGTTACAACTTGAACAAAGGCCTTGAGGATTTTATGTGTACATTGCTTGTTCATTCACTTTGCAGAGAATTCACTTATCAGTTGCTTGTGTGATTTTAACTTTGAGTATTCTTTCATAAAGTTATGCCAAGTCATCTCTCACTTTATATATTCACGTCATTTCTTTATGTTTGTCTCTTTTGATTTTACATTACATTTACTTTTTTGTAAGGACAACCGATGTGAGATACCTATGTTCTTTCTTTCTGAGAGCATATCTAGTGAGATTGAATCAAAGCTTAAAGGATGTATATATGTTTTTATATTGTAATACTTTTCTTATCTTAAAATGGTCACACACACACACAAAAGCCTCTCATATGTTGTTTTAAGACATTATCTTGCTTGTGTATTAAATAGTAGGATAGACAGAACATGCTTGTGTTTTGATACATGTCATACTTTATCTTCCTAATCATCAATTGCAAGCCCATTTTTATATTTGTGGGTACCATCACTAGAAATCCTCATGAAACACCACTTGTCCACCAAGAGTAACCTAGAGGTTTAAAGGCTTGGTACATGTGCTAAATGCACTCATGATCCCTATGAAAGTAAAGCATATTTTTTTAAGTATGTTTATTTGTTTTGCTAGGGATTAGCAAAGAGCAAGTCGAGGGTTGTGTGCTCACATTGTAAAAATGTAATTACAAGTTCCTAACTTTATATTTGTTAGTATTAAAATAATTATAAATAGTTTTAATTAATTTATTTTTAATCCTAATAAATTTGTTGAGCATTTTGTAGACTTCTAGATAAAAGAGGGAGCAAACTCACATGGAAAGAAAAAAGTCTTCATTGATTAGAGCCCACCTACATGGGCAAACATCCATTTTCCAACAACTCCACCAAAACAAATAAGGCATGTTTTTGCTTTTGGATAAAAGAAGGCAACTCACATGACAATTGACATGAAAAGATGGCAATTGACATGGGAAGAAGGCAATTCACATAGAAATTCACATGGAAATAAGACAATTGCCATGGAAAGAGACAAAAGAATAAATTAATAATTAGAAAAAAGAAATAATGCATCATTGTAGGGACCGGATGACTTCATTTTGTGAGTCTATAAATAGCAACACCAAGAGGAAGAGGGAGAGAGCTCAAGAGGAGGCAAGAAAAAGAGATATATATTGGAGCTTTCAATTATTATAAAGTCATTTTTTTTAAGCCAAGTATTTTCATTGCCATAAGTAGTTAGTTTTTTTCTTGAAGCTAATTGTAAAGATCACTAAAGGATCTTGGGATATCAATAGAGGTAATTGGGTTTTCATTGTTTAACTTGAAAATATTTCAATTCTTGGTAATTAAATTCTAGATCTTTGAGAAAACTTAGATTCTTGACTAAGTTTGGTAATTTCTATGCACAAATCTTAGTTTGATATAGTTATTGCACAAATCGATGGTATGAATCTATGTCTTCAATTTTATTATTCTAGATTTAATTATTATTTAATTTTTATTTTAGACATTAAATCTTTTGAATTAAAGGCTCAAGACGAAGTCAACGATTTGAGTTACAAAACTTCCATTGAAATTTTAAATGAATCGGGTGATCGAATCAATTGGATCCAAAACCATTTTATTAAGTTTAATTTAAAGTCTAGTTCAATAATCATCAAACCTCCCAAAACAAATTGTTTTATTTTGGTTACTATTTTTTTTTTTTTTTTTGTTTATACACCAACTGTCCAAATCTTATCGGTACTATTTATGATGGAATTCAAATATGTTGGCTTAGGTTCCAACTGAACCATTTCAATACTACGGTGTTTAGCATGGCTTAGTCAGTATCTAAGTTTTTGTTGTGGGTGAATTTGAGCGTCAACTTTGCATGTTTGGATAACTGTTCCCTGTGGTTCGACCCCGATCTTTCGGGGTTATTATTGAATACTACTTTGCTGCACCAGCTCTTGGGTGTATTGAGTAGATCAAGTCATGTGTGCAAATCTTTTGTATGAAACTTATGATTTTATATGAAACTTTTGGTTTGAAAAAGTTATGATTTTATGTGACACTTTTCAAAAACAACTCGAGTGAGCTATGCAATTTGTAAAGCATGATGCAACAACTTTGAAAACCATTTTAATGTAATGAATGTAATGATGCAAGAATGAAGTTTAGGAAATAAAGCTAGGGTTTCCTAAGACATAGATTTCTAGGGCTTCAAGAAAACAACCCTTGGACTCATTTTTGGAAAAAGCTTTTGAACATGGAATTTAAAGGGGTTTGAAAACTAAATTTTGAAAGAGATGTCATAGGGTTTAAAACCTTAATATAGACCTTGGTGGCCACTTTAAATATATCGCTTTCTTAGAGAAACTCTAAACATGAAGAGATTAGAATCACCCTAGGGATGTGGGTTTAAAAATAAGAATAAGGTATGAACATGACAAATATAATGTAAGAGGGTCGTGAACATACAAGGTTGAAGGTTTCACCACATTGAAAGGGGTCTTACGACCATACCATGATTGGTTAGGCTAAAAAAAGATCCCCGACACCGTGACCTCCCCAGAGGTTCCCCTAGGCATTGACCTAAGGTCCTCTTGTTTCAAGCATTCAAGAAGAGAGGGTAGAAGATGGGGATTAAAATAGAAGAAAAGTCCAAGTGGACTATGAGGGAGAAGAGAGAGAGGAGGATTTCAAAAAAGTAAATAAAAGCCTACCTTGTCTTCTTGTTAGCTTGAATGCTTCAATGAAGGATTTGCTTGAATGCTTCAATGGAGGATTTACTTGAACCTTGTAATGACTTTCAAGAGTTTCCGAATGCTGGACTTGATCTTCAATGGAGTGAGGAGACTGGGGTTTTAATGTTTAAGGCTAAAGGGGGCTAGGGCTTTTGAGAGAACTAGTGTTTTGAGAAATTTTGGGGGCTGCAGATAGTTTGGCAAAGTTTTGTTGTTATTTTTTTTATTTGGAATATGCTGGGGGGTGGTTTGTATTTATAGACAAATTTTTTAGAAGGTGGCGCCACTAGTTGTGGCGGTAGGCCAAATTTTGGCCAGGAATCACTAGGAGTGGTGCCACCTTGGTATGGCAATGATCCTGAAGATTTGATTCGACTTGGGCCATAAGGCAAAGATCTAGGCACCACTCCTAGTGGCTCCAAGCCATTTTTTAGCCTGACTCCACTGTGAGTGGCTCTAGCTAGATCTGGAAAGCTGCGGGGCTGCGAGACCCAGCTAGAAAAGAGATAAAGGCACCCAAGAGTGCCCCAAGGGTTGCCGATTTTGATACCCAAAGCTGAAATGGTTGAAAAGGATAATCGGCCCACCAAGGACAAAATGGTCATTTAAACTGAAAAATATAGGAATGGGCCCGAAACGGACAGGGGTGGCACTTGGAGATTGGAAAAACTCATAGGAGTGTCTTGGGGTTTATTGATTTGATACCTAGAGCCGGTGTGGTTGAAAAAGATGATCGGCCCACTAGGGGCGAAATTGTCATTTGAACTGGGAAACATCAAAATTGATCCAGAGTTTACCATAATGGAATTCTAATGGTCAGGGTGGTTAAATAGGATGACCGACCCACTAGGAGCAAAAAGGTCATTTTGACTGAAAAACATCAGAACGGGTCTAAAATTGACTAAAAAAGGAGTTGGAGATTGGAAATACTCGTAGGAGTGCCCCTATAGGTTTATAGGTTTGAAACTTAGAACCGGCGTAATTAACAAGGGCAATTGGGGTGCCTAGGGGTAAAATGGTTATTTTGATTAGGAATTACTAAAACGGGTTCGAAATTGGTTCGAATGGCGTTTTGAGCATGCCAGATTGTCAGGGACAATCTTAGAAGGGGTGGACTTATCACTCTGAGCACTTAGGTACTCTCTCAAAAAGCATGCCAAATTGAATTGGACTGGAATGATACCTCAGGGGCATTTTTGTTATTTGGCTTCAAACGGGCCCAACAGGCCTAGAAAGCGACCGGTTAACTAGATCGGAGTTTAGAAAGGTTAGTTTGGGTTTGACTATGTTGTAGCATTTGAAAGTGGCTCTAACCGGGCCAGAGATTGCTGAGTGGGCAAAAACAGGATACTTACAGAAGCCTTGAATCCTCATGTTGTACATGTTCATGGTGTTTGAGAACTTATTTATGGCTTTAGAACTTCATTTTGTGTATTTGGTAAACCTCTTGTTGTGTTGAGGTGGTGAAGAGACCTTGAAGCCATGGTTTGGAATTCATTTTCAAGCCAAAGAAGGGGAAATAGGGGAATCTGGTTATTAGGACAGTTCTGTGCATCATCATGACGATAAGCTATGTGAAGTAAAAGTTGGCCTCTGGTCGTCAGGACGGTGGATAAGATTGTCCTAATGATGGTCAGTTTAGGAATGGTCGTCAAGACAAATCTGGGTACCATCATAACGATAAAGCTTTAAGGGGGATTTTCTCCTCTGGTCATCAGGATGATAATTCTTGTCCATCCTAAAGATAGACCAGGGTTTGCCATTCTTGCGTTTGGTCGTCCTGTCAGTCCATATTACCGCCCTGAGGATTAGTGGTTTTGCATTATTGTATTTTTAATCTTTTGATTTGCATCGAGAAGGGTTTAATACGTCACATTGTATTTCTAATGCATCATTGATGTTTTATAAGCCATAAGCATGCATTGTTTATTAAATAATGCACATGTTTTATAAGATTAACATGCCTTTGGATGACAGGTTTGGAAGCAAAGCAAAGCACTCCGATTCAACCAAATGAATGACTCGACTATGTTTGTAACTGATAAAAGATGGAGAGTTTAAGATATTCTTTCTCGTATTGAATTGAATATCTTATGATCTATATTGATATTGGTGATTAGATTATGAAGTGATATTTGTACACAATACATATTGTGTGCATAACTTGCATTGCAAGGGAGAAGGTTTAGCCGATGTGGGGCTAACCTAAGGTAGTTACGGTGGACTAACCTAAAAGGGTATTACGGTGGACATTTCTTCATAACAAGCCAGCAATATATTAGGCTAATGTTATTTAAATCGCACGCTCATTTGTTATGTATCATACATTGCATCATATGAGATATTACATTTCAATAGTGGTGTATTATTTAATGATTATCTATCATTCATTCTCTATGAGTTTGAATATCTTTGTGAGTACATTGATATATAGCTCACACCCACACAGATTGTTTTGTAGCTATCGTGGTTGTTGTTGATGTTGAGTTTGAGAGCTTTGAGAAGCTCCATTTGTTGTGTCGCTGGTCTTTGTACATGTTAGACATTGGATGATAGTTCATGGAGTTTATTTACATTTGGCTTGTAATTATTATAAGTTTAATTTGATAATTTTTTTGTGTATGTGTGGAGGATTATAGGATGGTTTATTTATATAATGATGTGAGTTATCTTCTTAAGATTTCTATCTTTGGGATTATTGTGAGGTTTTGCTTACAGGTTGGTGACCTGGCGATCACATCCATTCTATGATGGTGTTAATGATACTTGATTAGAAGTGGGCGTGACAGACTAGCTCAAGAAACAACACAACAGTAGTGCTCAATGAAAAAGGTAGGTGCTTTCGCACAACGAGACAATGTCTGGTTTGATTATAGCATATGAAAGAAATGTATAGGTATTATTTATCAGATGACCCAACTGTCCAAGAATTTGCAGGGCTCTTTATTAAATCATCGACTGTCAAGTCACAAACAAATAGATTCACACAAATCTCCATCTATCTCAGACCAAGTTTATGCACGTGATGGAAAGCATGAATAAAATAAGGCTCTTTCAAGTTTATGGTTGATTGTGTAGAGACAAGACATAAAGTGATGTGATATGAAGGATGGAGTGTATACCGAAGGAAGTCAAAGAATTAAAATATTGACCATGCATAAACAAAGGTAACAGAGCACTTACATGATTGTTAAGGGAAAAAGAGAAGAAGAAAGCTTCTCGTACATGCGAACCCCCGAGGCGCATTCTTTGAAGCAAATTTTAATTGCTCAACAATTGTGCAAAATCTAAGGGGTTAAGTCCTTTTTATAGAGAGGAATTTACTTTTGTATCTCAATTCCTCATCAAAGTCAGAACCTCATCAAATTTGGAACCCAATAAAATTTCAAATTTTGATTAATTCTAAGCAAATCAAATTTATCTTCCCCAACTCTTTATTAAATTTGGGGTTGTAGAAATTTCAACAAAACAATAATTCCAACTCAAGAAATGTTTACATCAAATTTGAACAGAAATAGCCAGTACAAATGCATAAGAGATTTCATTAACAGAAAATTCAATCAAAATTTCAAGACCCGCTTACTTTTACCATTGTTATAGTATATACGTGAGCAAGTCTCATGGGGGAATTTGTAGACACGTAAATTTTAGTCAATCAAAAATAGCCACGTGTTCTATAAAGCTTCAAATCCTAACATATCAAATAGTGTCATGTGTCTTGTGGGCCACTATCAAAGCTTGCAAGCGTGGGCAAATCACATACCACCACGTGTCAAAATGATACAATTTTCAAGATGACAAGGTTAAACTAATTAAATTATGTTACTTGTTACATGGGACCCGCAAGGAGGAAGATAAATATTCCATCCAATTAAAATTAGACACGTGTCCATAAATGTCTTTATTGATTGTTATCTCTTTTAAATTAAAGAGAGATAATTATTATAAGGCAATTAAATATATTTAGGATTCTTTCAACCCACTACAAATAAGGGGTGACCCTCCAAAGAGAAGGAGACAGAATATTTTTGTCTATAAGAAGTAAGAGAGAGCTCTGCAGACCAAGCATCAAAAGCCCTA
>CM065393.1:2565000-2590000 GCA_033060915.1 Euryodendron excelsum | reverse complement strand
AATATAACAAAATAATAATAATAATACGGTCATCCAAAATAAAAAGAGTGAAAGTTTAGAGGTACAGTACAATACTAAAAGAAATTAACTAAAAACTAAAGATAACACAATATGGGTTCAAAATATATAGTAGACCTCTGATGTCCTAGTCTCACTCTTCAAGTTTGCTTGCTCGAAGGTCCACTTACAACTGTTATAAGGTGAGTATTTTCACAACTCAAATAGGAAGTTATGCTATTAAGCTAATAAAAATGAGGTGATATGTGTAAGTGTACAGATAAAAATTTATAAAAGTAAATAAATGTAATTTATTAATCCTAACTCCCAACCCAATACCCAATGATATAATCTAAGCACACACACAAATTAACTAAATAGAAATCAAACACATTTAACGTCAAACCGCAAACTATTCAGTCACCAACAATAACAGAAATCAAGTTAATTTTATAAGACTAAAACTAAAATGGTAAAATGCATAAGTAAATAAAATAAAATAAAATAAAATATTAGGACTCACCCAAATCTAACCCAATGCAAGTACATGATGCAACCAGCTGTACTGAGGAGGAGATACAATTTCACCTGCAACCACTTTCGCTCTTTATAAGATATCACCTAAAGGACACATGTTTCCAAATAATTCTACTACTTATAGGCTACACTCAAAGGATGCATATATCCAATTAAATGAGATACCAGGCTACACTCAAAGGATGCAAACTTCTAGGGCCTAGGGCTTCAAGTCCATGCTTGATCATGCCCAAGTACCGATTGACTAAACCCAAGTCTAAAATAACATTAACGCCACACAAAAGCAAGCTCAATAATATCCATACATCATTTTTTTTATTTATTTATTTATTATTTTTACGCCTACTTCACACTATGTCAAGTAAACAAAAATACTCAATTATTTCCTTTAAATTAACCAACACCTTAAGTATAACTCGCATATGCATCAATCACATAAATATCAAGCCAATTTCGTTAATCAATTATTTATGGTACAAATCCCCAATTTTATTAAAGATGTGAATATGGTAAATTAGTAAATTTTTATTTAAACCATTCAATAATACACAAGGCTTTAGTAACTAACACGTTCTGATAAATATAAAAAAAATCAACCACGAGAGTTGAGAAACTAAATTACAATTGACTTTCAAGTTCAAGTAAAATCTAGAACTCAAATTAAAATTGTTATAGTTATAATTTTTACTCAACTCACATATATAACTCAAAATTATTAACTCAACAGCAAAACTCACATATAACTCCTTATCTCGTTGTAGATTATTAACCACAAATAAATTCAAAGTTGTGAAAATCCCCCTTTGAAACCACTACTGCAAAGTCCTAAAAAAAAAAGAACACAAAATCTTAAGATGTGATATTAAAATTTTGTTCTAAGAGAAAATAAAATAGACAATAAAATTGAAGAAGGAAGAAACATATGGAGAACCGAGAGATGGAGGTCTTTGGTTTGCCTGCGTCACCTGCGCGAAAGAGAGAAAAAGAGAGAGAGAGAGCGGGGAGAGAAATGCGGAAAGTGGGTTTCTTTTAAACAAATTTTTGTGTAATAGCCAAATGAATCCCAAAGTTTAATATAACTTCAAAAAAACCATCTTTTTGACCAAGTTGACCAGATCTTCACAGCTGGTCTGGTAAACAAAATGCCAGACATATCCGCCATAAGAAAAGAACCTAAACCACGGAAAGAGTGTTCAGAATCACCAGGCCCTCAGAGGCCAACACTACAAGGCTCGCAAGGAAATCAAAACATGTGTTCCCTTGTCTCGGTATGAATGAGGTCACAGTTTAGACTTCTCGCGATAGGTCTACAATCTTCAACGATTGCTCTTAGAGGATGGCAACCAATGGAAAGATCCTGAATCAGCTTAATAGCATAAGAGGAGTCAGACTCAATTGTGACACCTCTATGGTTATGATTCTCGATAATCAGCAAACTTTTGTGGATAACATTCAATTCGATCAGCTGCCAGGCTATTAGCTTCTCCAATGCTGCCTACAAAACCAGATATATATCCAATTCCATTCCCTTGATCGTTCTTGAAGAGCCCTCTGAACCCAGTAGGGCCTGGGCATCCCTTAGCACTTCCGTCAACGTTCAATTTGATGGTACCTGCAGAAGGGAAAGTCCAGCCAATTAGTCTAGAGACGTTCAGTTTAGGAAGAGAAACATCATAGTTAAAAGCAACTAAACATATCTAGCATAGGTAATAATTATTCTACAAATCTTCTGAGTATGACACTTAATGTTATTTGTAATTATGACATTATCATTCCTTTCTTTTCACAGATATAGAAATAACCAAAGTGTCCCAGTGTATGCTATTCCATAGCAGTCCCCTCACCTTCCCCTAATCAAAACAAACTCTTAACTGTCAAAATTATTTTTTTTAATAAGTATCAGTTGCATATTTTGTACCAGCAAAGCATTTGTGTTTCTTTACTTTCAAACAGAAAAGAAAAGGGAAAATTTTATGCATCTCCATATGCTTGCTGAATATGAAGTATTATGGCGTGAGTATGTATGGTGCGTTTCTTTAACAGTAATTGTAAATATAAAAGGTATTTTTTTTTTTTTTAACAGCAAAATGCATTCAAGAGTGTGAAAAATACAGATAGAAGGGGGGACCCAAGGCTACTCCAGCAGAGAAGCTGGGCAGAATAGGTACACATGAGAAGAACAGACTACATCATTGGCAAGAAGCCAACAAACCAAACTAACTAACCAACATTCAAGCACATAACTGATCAATCAAATACAAAAATAATCAAAAATGCTAAGTCTGATTGCCTCGATTCTGAATTGATCCATAATGCTTAGGAAACCTTGATGTTCTGCACCACTTCATCACAATCCGGCTGAGATTGTTTGAATATGCAATCATCCCTTGATAACTATATCATCCAAATTACAGCTAGAAATAGGGAATTCCAAGAACTGCTGAACCATTTATGTTTCTTTACTTTCAAACAGAAAAGAAAAGGGAGATGGATTCAAGAAAAATTTATGCATCTCCTTATACTTAGATTTACTTGGATTGGATTCAAGAATCTTCTCATTTAGATTGAATATGCTATCATGGTCACTCTCAGTGGTGGATTCAGAAATTTTCTTCAGTGGAGGCAAAAAATAATCTTGAACAATTGTTTATAAGTAAAGTGATAAATTTCAAGAAAAAAAAATACGGTAACATCCAAAATTTTACATATCGATAGCAAATGTTTCTTACACAAAATATCATTCAAATTAATGGGACAAATGATAATAATCCCATTCGTTATTTCATATTTTGAAATCTTTACAAAATAACGTCATTATCTATGTTGTTGAATATGTCTCTTTTAATGTATGTCACCAAATAATCATTTATTCACTCATCTCTCATACAATTACAGAGTGGATTAATCTCTAATTTAATTGGTAAATGAGTTTGCATTGAGTAAAGAAAATTTTGAATTGGATGTTAGGTATTGAATTCGATTAGGCAAAATTTATTTTTAATTGTGTTGGGTTAAAAAAAAAATTTCAAAAACCAATGGAGGAGGCTGATTCGGCTCGACCATGCGACGGTCCGCCCTGGTCACTTTTAATTTTATTTTTTGTCAATTTTGCCCCGTAATTTTCAACTTCTGCCTACTCCATATGTTGTTTTGGTCCTCTCTCTCTCTCTCTCTCTCTCTCTCTCTCTTCATTATTTTATATATTGTGAATTGTCATGGTCACACCTTCGTTCTCTAGCCATCTGTTGAGTTGACTAATTAAGCATGCATCAGCTTTATGCAGGGCCACCCCTGGACAAAATTTACTACATCATTATTTGATTTCATCACTAAAAAATCATAATTATTGTAGTGAGGGGATGCATATACACGCTATGAAACTTGAACTTAGTAGCTCCTAGGATCATAGTTCTGGTAGCATGCTAAATCATCGATAACATTATCTAAATATGGTAGTGAGGTCCACCTAAGATAATATTTAAACGTGGCAATCCAGGATTCATCTCCAAATGCTTGGAGAGAGAAGAAACATGGAGGCCTTTACTCAGTCTAACTATGGGAAATAACATGGATGTATTGAATTTATTAGTTGTACTTAATGCATGACCCTTTCTATACTCTCATCTTCCAGGAAAATGAAAGTCCAAGTCTGCCCCGTTCCGCACTCTACATGTGCACCTTGGCGTTCTCTTGCCGTCGATCCGTCATCATATATAAATAAAGCTAATTAAGCCCTGCATCAGATTCATTCTAGGACGACCTTATCACTTGACTTAAAATGTGTGGCTTCCCATAAGAGTGGAGAGTCAGTGCTGGACCCAACGCATGAGTCAAGATTCTTTTACCATCTATTTCCTGGAAACGTAGATAATTAGAAAGGGTGGGTACGCTCATGGAAAAGTCCAACTAATAATTAATTAACTTGACTTGAAGATCTCCGTTTTTCTTCTCTCCAAGCATTGGACCAATCTTGGGCTGCCAGATTTAATGTTTAGGAGAATTTCACTATCAGACATTGTAGCTAATTGGGGACTATAGTAGATATATATATATAACGGCCGTTGGCCTTGCTAAACACGATCATAGTATTCTTGCTTTCTACAGATGCAAAGTCCTCAGTAGTTCTTCTCCAATTATATATTATTTCATTTTATAGGGTTGTCAATCTCTATAAAAGGAGAAAAATTAATAATGGTGATCAACTGCTTCAGCATTGCAAGTTTAGTTAGGTTGGTGTTAGTGTGTACTTTGGTGAAGCGGTTTGCCGCTTCTTCGACAACCAACCTCACCGATCAGTCGGCTTTGTCTGCCTTCAAATCCCAACTCGCCTTGAAACCCAATCACCCGTTGGCTGACAACTGGACAACGATGACCTCCTTTTGCGACTGGCTTGGTGTCTCTTGCAGTAGACGCCGCCAAAGGGTCACTGCCTTGAATCTTTCTTACATGGATATTCAGGGCACAGTCTCCCCATATATTGGCAACCTCTCCTTTCTCACCGATCTAAACCTTGGAAACAATAGTTTCCATGGTCAATTGCCAGAAACTCTAGGCCTTCTTCATCGTCTGAGAATGATCAACATGAGATACAACCAATTGGAAGGAACTATCCCCTCAAGCTTATCACAGTGTCAGAGTCTTCGAGGTATATTATTTGACTCAAATCACTTGCATGGGAATATCCCAAAGGAGATCGGCAATCTTCATGGTCTGGAGGTCCTACATCTAAGTGAGAACGCCCTAACAGGTACCATTCCATTAACCATGTTTAATATATCCACTCTTCAAGCCATTGATATCCGAGGCAACAACATTTCGGGAGGCATTCCAACTACTATTTGCCATAAACTTCCACAACTTAAATTGCTGAATCTGTCCTTCAATCCACTTGGTGGTCCATTTCCAACCAGCTTGTGCCAGTGTGGAAGTCTCCGTGAAATCCACCTTACCCAGAATTACTTCACTGGAAGCATACCGGAAGATATTGGCTGCTTGTCTAACCTTGAACTTCTATATCTTGGTAGGAATCTATTAACTGGTTCAATTCCACCTTCAGTAGGTAACCTTTCGAGGCTACTAGTGCTCGAATTCATCGATAACTATTTGGTGGGGGGTATTCCACAAGAATTAACACAGCTTTCTCAGATAAGATATCTACGGATTGCTTTTAACAACATTTCTGGCAGAATACCTCCCATGATTTTTAACCTTTCATTGGCTGAAACTATTTCTTTCATGAATAATAACCTTTCAGGTAATATTCCTGAAATGACTGACTCTATGCTTCCTAACCTTAGAACCCTCAATCTGCAAGGCAATCAGCTCAATGGTGAGATCCCAAATTTTATTTCAAATGCTTCAAAACTAACTTTACTAGAGCTATCACATAATTCCTTCAGTGGGCCAGTTCCTACAAGTTTGGGGAATTTGCGTTTGCTTGAGACTCTCAATCTACAAAAAAATCACCTCAGCAACGACCCCTCCCTAACTGAGCTCCATTTCCTTACTTCTTTAACCAATTGTAGAAAATTGAAGAATTTGGTAATAGGGTTTAATCGTTTCAATGGTGTACTACCAAATTCTATTGGAAACCTGTCTAGTACCCTTCTGCTCTTCAGTGCAGATGTATCACAACTCAAAGGTAGCCTTCCAATAACAATTGGTAACTTGAGCAACTTGGGGGTCCTAGAATTAGCTGCAAATGATTTGATGGGAACAGTACCTTATTCGATTGGCAACTTGGATCAACTACAAAGGTTGCGTCTCTTCGGGAACAATTTAGAAGGATTAATTCCAAATGAGCTTTGCGGAGCAATATTTTTGGGAGAACTGCTTTTGAATGAAAACGGGCTCTCAGGTCCAATACCAAGTTGCATAGGGAATCTTAGCAGAATGCAAGCAATTGACTTCTCTTCTAATGCACTCACATCAATCCCTTTGGGCATCTGGAGCCTCACTGGCATTATTTATCTGAATTTGTCAACTAATTCACTAGTTGGACATCTTCCTCCAGATATTGGAAATTTGATAGTTTTAGAGTCATTTAATTTATCAAAGAACCAATTGTCAGGAAGCATTCCAGGTACAATTACAAAGCTAAAGATGCTGAGGGAACTCCATTTTTCCGACAATGCATTCGATGGTATAATTCCTGAAGCTATTGGCGATTTGGCTAGTTTGGAGTCTATGGATCTTTCTTTGAATAATTTATCAGGCATGATCCCGAAGTCATTGGAGAGGCTTCAGTATCTCAGACAGTTGAATCTGTCATTCAATATGCTAAGTGGAGAAGTTCCATCAGGAGGACTTTTTGGAAACTTCACTGCCCTCTCTTTCATGGGAAATGGTGAATTATGCGGCGTTCCAAGACTTCAACTCCCAGCTTGCAGAAATAATCCTCATCAGAAGTCGAGGAAGATAAGTCATTTGCTTAAATACATTCTCCCTCCTTTTGCCTCGATAACCATTCTAGTTGTTTTATTGATTGTCTTTGTTGGATATCGAGTAAAGAGAAGGGAATTAGTTCCTGCTCTCAATTATTTATCAGCTGGGGTAGTTCCCCAATTAATTTCATACTATGAGCTTCTTCGTGCCACAGATAACTTCAGTGAAGCAAACATTTTGGGTGTTGGGAGTTTTGGGTCCGTATACAAAGGCATTTTGTCTGACGGGCAGATTGTTGCTGTGAAAGTACTGGATTTGCAGGTTGAGGGCGCATTGAAATCGTTCGATGCAGAATGTGAAGTGCTGAGGAATGTTAGACATAGAAACCTTGTGAAGGTCATAAGTTCCTGTTCTAATCTTGATTTCAGAGCATTGGTTCTCGACTACATGCCAAATGGAAGCCTTGAAAAGTTGCTCTATTACCACAATCACGGCTTAGACCTTCTTCAAAGAATGAGCATTATGATTGATGTAGCAATGGCGATGGAGTATCTTCATCATGGATATTCAGAGCCAGTTGTTCATTGTGATTTGAAGCCAAGCAATGTCCTTCTAGATCACAACATGGTTGCACATGTGGGTGACTTTGGCATAGCAAAAGTTTTGGCAGAATACAAATCTATGACTCAAACAGCAACCCTTGGCACCATGGGCTACATTGCACCAGGCAAGTTCAAATCTCTCTCTCTCTCTATATATATATATACACATATTGAAATTGTAGTGACAAAGCCCTCGTGGACTATACAAAACTCCAGCCATGCTCCTAGAATAGGCAACTTGGGTGCAAATCCTTCTCCCATCCTTCTTCTTTTGGAGTTGGGATCCAAATTTAATGTTCTCCCCACAGCCAAGGGAGGAACCAAATCGGCCCAAAGGGGCCAATTGCCCCCGCTCAATTTTTTAAAAATTTTAATTTTGTCTACAACTTATAAAATTTCTTTTAATTTGCCACTTCTCAAAATATATTAATATTCCTTATGTTTTTAAAAATCTCTACCTTGACCTACAGTTTTGAAAATGTTCTTCAATTTGTTCTTTCTAAAAATTGATAAATATTCTTCTTATATATTTAATTTGTTTCAAAGACCTCTATATATATTATATAGTTATGCGGAAGTCAAGTGTTCTATTATCGATAATAAAAAGAAAATCATTCTTACAATTTTTTTTTATAAAAAATTGTACTAGAATAATGTGACAACATCAATTTTAAATTATGAGCTATAATGGTTGGTGTTTTAGTCTAAAATGAAATGACTACAAACAAACACATTATCATATGAAAATTTTGTAAAAAAATTATGGCTATATAACATTAACTTCAAAAATAATTCCTAGGTTAAGAGTAATTGTTGATCTCTTTAAAAGAATTTTCTGGCTCCTATTATTATAGGTGCAAATGTATATTCTGACTTGTTTCTTCTTTGTGCATATATGCCCAACTAGAGTTTGGCTCGGAAGGAAGGGTATCGACAAAAGGAGATGTTTTTAGCTACGGTATTATGCTAATGGAAACCTTTACTGGCAAGAAACCTACAGATAAGATGTTCGCCGGAGGATCGAGCCTGAGGCAATTGGTGAACTCTTCTTTTCCGGATCATGTAATGGAGGTTGTTGATGCCACATTACTGGTAAGTGGAGAAGAAGCTACCAGCAAGGCCGCAGAAGACCTACCACATAGTTTGGCCTCCATCATGGAGTTGGCCTTGCAGTGTACAAATGATTCACCAGAGGAGAGGCTTAACATGATAGATGTTGTGGCCAGGCTTACAATGATCAAACGACAGTTTCTTGATGCCACAATGTCCAACCCGTAATTCACCGAACCATTAGCTAGTGGATATATATATGAATGTCTAAATGTACAAGGTTATATGTGCATTTTATCTGTGGACATGATTTTCATTTATGTTAGCTGGATTATTTTAAATTTGTAAAATATTTGTATCACACACTTAACACTAAGGTAAGGTAAGTTTATGAAATATGTGTTCAATATAACTAATTTGATTTGTATTTAAAAAATATATATAAATAGTTGAGCCTACTATAGACCTACATAGACTTTCATTTTATGCATAAAATATTACATTTTAGTTTGTAAATATCATTTTAATTAAAAGAATAAAAAATATTTAAAAATATATTAAAAATATTGTTGTGTTCAACTGTCTATGAATATAAGAATTACATAAATTTAATAGTTAAACACATAGCTTTACCTTACATTTAGACACATACGTATCTGTATTCGAGTTTAAATAGCATAGATTTTCATACTTACTGCTTTTGCTGAAGTTGAAGTTGTGTTATCCAGTGTCTGATAAGGTGAAGCGCAATATCTTAATCTTCACGTACGTCTCAGATGGTAATCAAATCATTTCAAAGAGTAAATTCACGTCCATTTCTGCAATCATTGCAATCTCCATGGAGTAATAATGATTCAGGAGTTAAACAATTGACGTTGACTTGAAGAGCTTTTCGCTATGAATTTGTTCTCAAGGAATTGCACAAAATGCTAAGAGCAATGTTAGCCACAGTCAATTTTGACAGTCGAGTTGGACCATCGCGGTTATTATGCTGCCACATGTTTTAACGCAAAGTTACGCTACAAGTGGGCCACACAGTACTTATATGAAATAATATTAAATGTACTTTAATACTGTAAACAGACTGCCATTACGTCATACCAGCCACGCAGGAGTCTATCTCTGCCTCCACTCTCAATTTGCTCTCCCCCTCCGCCATTGTTACAGCTTACAGCTGCAAAACCGCCACCCACCATGCTGACCACCACCTCCTCTTCCACTGCACTAGACCCCCCTTCTCTCTGGGCCCACAAATCATCCATCTTCACCACTCCTATCCCTTCCTCAATCCTCAGCCACCACTCCGCCATTGTTACACCTCCAAAAATCGTCAACCACCTTTGCTGACCATCATCTCCGCCTCCATTGTACAGGTCCCACCTCCCCCCTCTCTCTTTAGTTCTCTTTTTCTCAGTCCACACCCACTATCGTCCCCAGATGCAGTGACCCACCTTTTCTCTTTCTCTCCTCCCTAAAACCCAGGTCCCCTCCTCTCCCTCCTCGAACCTCAGCCACCACCGTCGCCATGGTGGGACAATGTTAGAGTGGGTTAGGGTGGGCGACACTGTCTCCACCACCGTCGCCATGGCAGGCCAATGTTAGAGTGGGTTAGGGCGGGCGACACTGTCTCTACCCTCTCTCTCTCTCTCTCTCTCTCTCTCTCTCTCTCTCTCTCTCTCTCTCATGGAATTGAGCCTCCGACGATTCACATTTTCACAAACAAAAGCCCTAAACTCAAACTCTAATTTATTATGAACCTCCGTTGCGGCCACCACCACACCTCGAGGTCCTCAACAATGAAACCCCAATCAACCATTGTATGGTGTCGATGAGCCTCACAACCTGGGCGATGGTATTTGACCCTCCAGCACACACTAATTCTGTTATTACCTCCACTTCTTTTGGGGTAGAGAAAGAGTAGGGGGTCGGAAGAGGGGCTATGGGGAATGGGGATGATGATGGCGAGGGTGTTGTCCATTTTTAGAGGTGATGCCAACAATGGTGGAGGTTGTTGGTCTGGTGTTTCGGCATTCAACTGGATTTTCAATGGAAGTGGATATACATATATACATGTGTGATTATATATATATATAGAGAGAGAGAGAGAGAGAGAGAGAGAGAGAGAGAGAGATGAAGATGGTGGATGGTTTCAAGTTTCAGCCTTCAGGCAATGGCTGTGATTTTAGAGAGAAATCATACAATAAGTGGGTTGGGACGGTATTGGTAACTATCTCGATTTTAGTGAGAGAAAATTGAGATGGTCTGATTTTAGTGGGAGAAAAGGATACCAAATGAAGATAGTTCAATGACAACAAAGGAGAGGCGTGGGTCAAATCACTCTCATCCTCAGAGGTTCGCATTGTCTTAAGTGGTTCGAATGTAGTCGATCTGAGAGGTCAAAGGTCTAAGAGCTAGATAGAGAAGGTGTTCTTGCTTTTGTACTATTTTTTGTGGTTAATGAAAAGCTGAGAGATGTCAGGTTCAGTTTTTGGTTTTCGGTCGAAGATGTAAGGTGGGCCATTAGTCTTCATTTATCTCTTCCGGTTGCCTACTGCATTCGGACTGAAGAAGGCTACGTGTCAATTTATTGGAGTGACGGTGCAAAAGCGATGGTTAGAACGACTGTTGCTACCATTCCTCAAATGCTAATACATATAGTGAAGGAGAATGTTATTGTTTCATAAAATTTATATAAAAAATTTCACTATAAGGATGTTATGGTAATATTTTTTAATTAAGAGTTATGAATCATAATAGATATTATATTTTGAAGTAAAAATATCATGTTTAATCACATTATTGTGTATAAAAAAATTTTATATTAATTTTTTAATAGTATAAAACATCTATCAATGAAAAAAATTATTCAATTTTTTTAAAACATTGGCAAGCGGGCTCCAACTCTTCCAGGCACTGAATAATAGTTCCATCAATGAAGGCTGCATTCAAATGGTTGTCATTAGGATGTCGTTGGTCAGAAAGGGAATCAAAACTTGTCCTTGGGAAGTCCTGTTGAACACTGTGCGGCCAGCAATAGAATATAGCAATTGTCGGAGATATCAAAGAATCATACATTATTGGACTGACGACATTATAATTTGCAGGCGATAGCCATTTTTATGGAGCAAATTAAACAATTTCATTGATTAATGTACATGAAACCAACAAAAAGTTCTTTCCTACTTGTTTTTTTTCTTTTGTCCAATTTAATCAAATTCAAATTCTCTATTTTTTAGTAGGTTATTGAGGAACTAATGGTTGTTGAGTTCCAGGCATTAGAGAAATTTGCACAAAAATACAGCAATGTTAGACAAACTAAGATACATATATGTATATCATATGCTAAGTGCATGCAAGAATTCTTAAAATAAATAAATCAGCAATAAGGTATACATAATGAAAGAAATGAAAAGTGTTGACATATGAGAATTGAGATGTATGGCATCGTCATACTAAAGTTATTGTGCCACATATGAATAGGCCCATAAGGGGTGTAACGACCACCACTTCTTGCATAGCCCTGCTATAAATAATGCACATATATAATGTCTTAGCAAAAAATTATTCGATTAGCACCCCTGTATTTTGAAACCGTTCTTAAGATGCTAACATTCAGCAATTTAAAACCCTTCTCAAGGTCTAACATATTAAAATATTAGAATTTTCTACAGTGACTTATAGGTTTTATCTAATTTTTCTATATGTCGTAACCTAATAAAATCAGTAGTCCATCGATTTTTGCTGTGCACCAGTCCAACTATGGAGTTTTATCCATTAAATAAAAGTATACCAACACAGATATATAATATATTATGGAATAGTTAAAATTTGTTATAACACACAAGCAGGTATATATACATTGGAAAGAAGATTGTATGAAGTTTAGCATAGAATCAATCATAGCTGATCTTTGGAATAAAGAACATCAAGTTGAAATCTAACTTTATTTTTATCTTTTTATATTTTGTAGAGGCTAAATAATAGTTAGTTTTATTTTTTATGCAAAAAAATTTAGTCTTGCATCTTAATATATGTCTCATGTTTTAACTTAGAAACATATATAAAAAAATTAAAATATAATGATTATATCAATGGGCAAAAATATGTGTTTCAAAATTTGAACACCCCTAAAATAAAATCTTGGCTTCACCACGTAACAACCCAAATATATTAGCCACTACAGTTGTGCAGCACCCAGCAAAAATGGGACTTGTTCGATAAATCAACTCCAACTTATATTGTTTTGACTAAGCTAGTTTAAAAATCATCCCCATCAGTTTTAACCTGTCACCAAGCACTCTGTACCTCCCACAAAAAAATTATAAGGAAGGTTGAAGTTCAAATGAGGGAATTTGAGAATGCTCTCAAGTTCCTCCAGTTATTTCCTACTCATGCAAACAAAGATGCCGCCGCAAAAGCTAAATATGCACGGCTTTCGCTGTCAGAGGTGGAATTTGCTTGGTAATGTTTGGTGAAGCCCTTACGATCACGTCGTCTCGAACGTATAGTCAAAAGATAAAAAGTCTAGTTGGAGATGCTCATTTAGTATTTCACACGGCTCAAAAAACTTGAGCCGTGTGACATTTTGTGGGTTCGACAGTCATAAATGTGACTCGTGCGGCGCTTGCTAAGTCCGTCTGACAAGCCAGCCAAACTCGGATCATATCATTTGAAAGCTAAAATTGAGCGTTAATGGCCAACGGTCAAACAACCTCCATTAGAGAATGGGTGGAAGTAATAAACATATTTCATTGATAAAAGCATTATTACATAGCTCACATATGTACAAGACATGGCTCTAGCCATACAAGAAGTTGTGAGGTGGATGGTGGTAAGAGCATACCCCCCCCCCTTTATATATGCTTTTTGAGCCATTTCAAAACTGATACAACAAAACATGACACCCCCACGAGGAGTCATAATGGCCTCTTATAAATTCTACAAAACTCAATAAATAGAACCCTTCAAAACCATGAAACTACATCCTAAGAGGGTCCTATAGAAAAAAACCTAGCTAAATTTGGACTTGGGAGCTCAAAGTTATGCCACACCAAAGATCAGGCCAAAGTGAGGTTAAATGGGGCCTCGCGGCTGACCGTGGTGAGGTTATCTTGCTAACATCTGACTTCCACTTTGGCACACACAAAGTGAGGTTATTCAGGGCCTCGCTGGCACACCAAAATGAGGTTAGATGCTCTTGGTTGGGCGCTAGTGAGGTTAGGCTGCCCCTCACTCGCGTCGTTGCTTGATAACTCCGGCTGCCTTGGACGCTGTCGGGTTGCTTCCTCGGCTGCCCTCTTGATTGCTTTTTTGGGCCATCCTTGGTACACCTTAGAGTTGTCTTGGCCATTGTTTAGGCATTGTTTGGGCAATGCTTGGACATGGTTTGGACAATCCTTGAGCATAAGTTTGGCACCATTTTGAGTAGTCATGGGGTGCAAAGGAGCAGACCATGACACTCTCCCCCACTCGAACTTGTCACCGTCCCCGGTGACATTGGTATTCAGTTGTTGGAAGTTGAAATTTGATGTTGATGTTGTGTCGCCCCTCGAACTATCTCGGCACTTGATGAGTAGCTTCTCTGGCTCTTGCCTCTCGAAGATATCTGGCTGAAATGGGGCATACGGCTTGGCCACCTCCGGGCACAAGCTAATGCACAAGATCCACCCCTCTTGATGAAATGGTTGATAGGGTCTCCTAGGCCAGGCTCCTCAGAAGTCCGTCTCCAAGTCACCTCCTCGAAAGCTGTGTTCATTTGGCCACCTTGGCTGGGTGCCTTAGAAGTTCGTCTCTAAGTCACCACCACGAATGCTTGATTATTTTGGTCACCTTGACCGGGCGTCATGGAAGTCCGTCTCCAAGTCACCACCTTGAACTTTTGAATTGAATTGGCCACCTTGGCCGGGCGCCATAGAAGTCCATCTCTAGGTCGCCACTTGAATGCTTGATTGATTTGGCCACATTGGCCGAGCGTCATGGAAGTCTGTCTCCAAGTCGCCTCCCTGAATACTAGGTCAATTTGGCCACACTTTTGGCCGAGTAGCTTAGAAGTCCCGTCTCTAAGTTGCCTCCTCAAATGCATCCCTGCTCTTGAACTTCATGCCCGTGATGGGCATTGCTTGCCCTCTAGACTTAGTCTTGAAAGTTCGTCTTCAAGACTTTTGAATGGAGTTGGAACCACTGCCTCCTCCTTACCGCTTTGTTGCCATCTCGACTTGGCCTTGAAAGTCCGTCTCCAAGACCCTTTAATAGATTTGGGAACCACTCCCTTCTCTGAAGCATCTCATTGTTTGCTTGAAATCTCCAACCCTCCTAGGTGAGAGTTGTTAATAGGCACCTTGAGAATTCATTGTCCCGACCATCGTCCCGTAGGCTCTTCACACTTGGCCTCCAACTGTTTCGTGGTTGAGAACAAGCTTGCAACCTTGTTGGTGGACATGGCGCGAACAATGTGTAACTTGTGCAGTCCGTCGCACAAGAAAATGGAATGGCAACATGGTAATCACCAATCCAAAACAATCATAGGCTTCCTCTTGAAGTCCCACTCAAGGATAGCTGCAACTAGTCCATGGGCACCACCAAACATGCTCCCTCGCGAGCAATCTTTAATACTGGGATTGACTTGAACATGCCACCGATATCCCCATGTTGAACCGGCTAAAGCAATCTCTTCCAAGGCTTCTCGGTCCCGTCGATACGGCCTTGATTTGGTGTTAACGCCTTTGTCACTCTAGACTTGGGGTTCAACACCGCTTCCTTGTGTCTGGGCTAGAACATCTCCCTTCTTGCCACTCTTGGCTTTGTGAGTTTGATGAATCCGACCCATCGACAATAAGCAAATATGCCCCAGGAGATCTCAAAGTTGTTTTAGGCACCACCGCCCTAATGGTAGCAAAGTGACATCTCACAAGATGTGGCTCGCAAGCCAACCGTCCCCTGGACGGCCTTTCACTCCATTGCCATACCCGATTGCTTTAAGATACTCCACCAATGACAATGCACCCCGAACTCAACCGAGGTGAAACATTAAGTTCACATGAGCTTTGCACGGTCCTTCGGCAGCTTTGAAGTCAAATCCCTTCATTGGCACTCTTGCCTTAGTTGGAGTAAGGAAACACCCCACCAGGTGTGGCTCACCGGCCAACCGTTACTTTTCACGGCCCTTGACTTCACTTCAATATTAAACACTTGCACACCATGCGGTCTGTTGCATGGATGACAAGAATTGGGACCCCCTATGCTTGCCCTCTCTTGATGAAAGTCCTTCCCATGCCCTTGAAGATATTGTTGTTTCATCCATCTTCCTTGAAAGATAACCCGACATTGGCTCCCCCACTCTTGGGCTTGCCAGCACTTGTGGCTCCCCCACTCTTGGGTTTACCGTGCACTTGGGATGATTCTAGATGTGGCTCCCCCACTCTTGGGTTTGCCGTAGACTTGAGACTCGCCATTTCCCACACCCTTGCTAGTTTCCATTTCCCAGACTGTTGTGACTCAAAGACATAACCTTCAAAGCATTCCATGGCATTTTTGGGCACCCACGCCCTAGTTGCAGGCTCTTCCAGGAAATAGAACAACTAGTCCCTCATGGACATGTCTCCCGTGTCAAGCATTGGGCAAAAAACTTGCTTAACATTTTCACCCGATTGGCACCAATGTGCACAAAGCTTTATTAGGCCCACCGGCCTCTTTACTTGTTGTTCCGGGAAAGGACAGCCACTTGAGTTCCACTTGAACTCCTTCCATCTTGGCATTGTTGCATAGGACCCACCATTGCTCCATATGCATCGTCCTCCACCTCCGTGGCTCTCTTGGACATGCACGTTGTAGCTTTGGATGCCTTCTCATCTTCTTTGGCATCCCTTGTACCCCCGTCGACACATTGGCACAAGAATTTGGCACTTGCATGCGGTGTGTCTCCTACCGATGCTTTAGTCTCACTTTGCTTCATTAGCGCACGTAGGCACGTGGCTTGGCCCTTGCACTTCCTCAACTTATGCTTGGCCCACCGTTGCTCCTTTGCCCCCTTTGCCACTAGCTATTTAGGGGTGTGTCAACACGATGATACTACCATTGGAGCCTCTCGAGTCTTGTCCGTCCTCTTGGGCTTGTCCACCACACTTCTTGATGGGCACCGTCTTGCCATTTAGCCACCGCGGCATTACATCCACTGAGCCTGCCGACATGCACTCTCCGTGCTTGAGTCACCATCCTTTGCTCTTTCATTGCTTCCTTTCATTTTTGTAGCTGGACGGCACCAACTATATTCCGACGGTCCGTTGTGGGCATAGGGTCAGCCACTATCTCATTGTAGCTTTCCCACCAACCATTGCTCTGATACCAACTGTCACGGTCCGACATTTTGTGAGCTGGTAGTCACAAATGTGGCCCGTGCGGCGCTTGCCGAATCCGTCTAACAAGCCAGCCAAACCCGGATCATGTCATTTGGAAGCTAGAATTAAGCGTTAATAGTCAACCATCAAGCAACCTCCATTAGAGAATGGGTGGAAGTAATAAACATATTTTATTGATAAAAGCATTATTACATAGCTCACATATGTACAAGACATGGCTCTAGCCATACAAGAAATTGTGGGGTAGAGGGTGGTAGGAGCATACCCCCCCCCCTTCTCTATATATGCTTTTTGAGTCATTTCAAAACTGATACAACAAAACATGACACCCCCACGAGGAGTCATAATGGCCTATTATAAATTCTACAAAACTCAATAAATAGAACCCTTCAAAACCATGAAACTACATCCTAAGAGGGTCCTATAGAAAAAAAACCTAGCCAAATTTGGACTTGGGAGCTCAAAGTTATGCCACACCAAAGATCAGGCCAAAGTGAGGTTAAATGGGGCCTCGCGGCTGACCGTGGTGAGGTTATCTTGCTAGCATCTGACTTCCACTTTGGCACACACAAAGTGAGGTTATTCAGGGCCTCGCTGGCACACCAAAATGAGGTTAGATGCTCTTGGTTGGACGCTAGTGAGGTTAGGCTGCCCCTCACTCGCGCCGTTGCTTGATAACTCTGGCTGCCTTGGACACTGTCGCGTTGCTTCCTCGGATGCCCTCTTGATTGCTTTTTTGGGCCATCCTTGGTACACCTTGGAGTTGTCTTGGCCATTGTTTGGGCAATGCTTGGACATGGTTTGGACAATCCTTGAGCACAAGTTTGGCACCATTTTGAGTAGTCATGGGGTGCGAAGGAGCAGACCATGACACTATGCATGGTTGTTGAAGGAAATGGACATCCGGAGGAGATTGATCGAGCTCGAATGCCAAAAAGCTCCAGAGATGCTTGTTTTACTTATGATGTGTATGGATTAAAGATTTAGTGAGAGAAAAAGAAAGAGAAGTGATATAAAATTATATCGTCAGTTTGATTATTAGAAATAAATAAAATAACATAAAAAAGAAATAAATAATGTTTGCAATCTCTTATTTTATTTTTTTTTCTCACTTTTCTTTTTTTAAATTTAAATTCTAAACACAGTATTAGTAGTCTATGTGGTAGAATAGCCCATAGCCAGGTCTAAACACAATGGTTTTTCTGACGAGGAATGGTGCGGAATGCCCTTCCTATATCATTGAGCCTTTTGTTAATAGTTGTGAATTTTTATATTCAAGTATACGTGCTCCTTGGCATTTAATTTTTTTTATATTCATCTGACAACTAAAAATATTAGTTTTTGTGTTTTTAGAACTTTTTGTCGCAAAAAGCTAAGAAAATCAACACAAAGAGTTTTTATGACGAAAGTAATCAACACAGTGGCTATAGTAGCTTCACGAAACCAAGTCATTCTGCCGTTCCCTGCTTCATTTTGCACAGTAATGGCTTTACGACGAAAGTACAATCATCACTAGCTCCTCATTGCACCTTCATCATAAAAGAATTACCCAACAAAGCCCCACCCCTCTTTTCCCCCCTTTAATGAAAGACCCTCGCCTCACTTCCTATTCATTTTTGGGTCGGGACCCGAGGGCCTTTTTTTTTCTCAAGAGGTGATTTCGAGAATCAACCAACCGACAAATCCGTAGCCCAGGTGACTCACAGCCTCCCTCTCGCCCAAATGAAATGGGATGAAACAAATCAATAAGCTTTTTGATTGATTCAGGAAAAGTTTTTGGATGATATGGACCCTAAGAGATAATCTCTTATGGTTTAAAAGGGAATACATAACCTTCAAATAATTTAGACTTATTTACAAAATAAATAAAATTGTAATAGATTTTGTGAAATGACATATAACCCTCATTATTTTTGTTTTACTCATATGTTTTTTCCCCATCTCTAAGCCAGTTTCAATTTCTTTTCCTGCAATTTTACCATTTTACTCATATGTGTTATAGATTATTACAGAGTTCCTAACCAATGATATAATTAATTTTCATAACTTACGTGAATTTTTTTAAATTACGAAAGATTGCACCAAACTGAACCAAAATTTCAGAATTAAGGGGTTTCATTGATTAGAGAATCTATGGCCTAAATTTTGATTTAATGTGTGCAGTGATATATTAGAATTTTTGACCTATCATACATGTTCGACCATAACACAGGTTAGTGTTATAGAATTAGTTGTACACTTTAGATTATGCAAATCTCTCCAAAGTGAATTATGACAACAAAGTTTATAAATCTCATGCATAGCAAGAGCCAATGCTAGTATATATATAAAGAGAGGTGTATGTATTATAACTGTGAACATGATTTTCATATTAACTGCCATTTTGCTGAAGTTGAAGTCCTGTTATCCAATGTCTCATAAGGTGAATTCTAATACATTAATCGTCAAGTACGTCCCAAAACCTAATCAAATCCTTTGAAAGTAAATTCACGTCCATTTCTACATCATTACAATCTCCATGGATTAATAACCATTTAGGAGTTAAACAATTGACGTTGACTTGAGGAGCTTTTCTCTATGATTTTATTCTCTAGGAATTGCACAAAATGCAAGACATATAGTGCAAGTTTGTATAGAAAATCTCATCATAATGATATTATGATAGTATTTTTGTAATTAAGAGTCATGGATCATGATGGATATTTTATTTTAAAGTGAAAGTTTCTTGTTCAATCACATCATTTTGTGCAAAAATACTGTACAAATTTTTTACTATAGGAAACGTTCATCAATTAAAGCTATATTCGAATAGTTGTCATTAGGAAGTCCTCCTTGGTCAGAAAGGGAATCAGAAACTTCTCCTTAGGAAGTTCTGTTGAACACAGTGCTGCCGGCAATAGAATATAGAAATGGTTGGAGAGATCAAAGAAGTTGTGGATCTTGAGATTGTGACTCTAGATTCAGTCAAGTAACAATGGTCTTACTCTAAACTGTGATGTCAAAGCATTAACCTTACCAAAACAAACTCTACTCCCAAAGATGTCAACTCTGTATATAATTCTACTCATTAACACTTCATACATGCTTGTTTGCCTGAAGACTTCTAACTTAAAGCATCAATTACTACATTGGCTCTTCTTGGATGGTAATGGATAACACATTCACAATCCTTAATCAACTTCATCCACAGCCGATACCTCTAATTTAGATCCTTTTGGATAAATAGATATTTCATAATCGGATGATCTGTAATATCTCACATGGCTCACCATAGAAATAATGTCTCCACAATTTCAAAACAAATACTACTGCTGCCAATTCCAAGTCTTAGATCGGATAATTCATTTCATGAGTCTTCAACTATCTAAAAGTATAAGCAACAACTATGCATATTTGCATCAACACATAACCAAGGCCTTGGTGAGATGCGTCACTATATATCACAAAATCTCCCTTCCCTAAAGGAATGGTCAACACTTGAGCTGTAGTCAATTTAATCTTCAATTCTTGAAAATTGCATTCACAATCATCAGTCCATTCAAACATCACATCTTTCCGTGTCAATATAATCAATGGAACAACAATAGATGCAAATTCCTAGATAAATCTTCTATAATATCCAGCTAATCCTAAGAAACTTTTAACTTCTGACACATTCTTCTGTTGTTCCTAGTTGATTATAGCTTCAATCTTCTTTGGGTCTACACAAATTTCTTCATTAGATATCACATGCCCCAAAAATACTACTCTATCAAGCCAAAAGTCACAGTTACTGAATTTGGCATACAACTGTTTATCTCGTAACATCTACAACACAAGCTTCAAATGTCCTTCATGCTCTTCCTTGTTGTGTGAATACACCAATATATCATCTATGAATGCAATTACAAAATAATCGATAAAAGGCTGAAATACCCAATTCATTAAATCCATGAAAATAACTTGAGCATTAGTTACTCCAAAAGGCATCACCAGAAACTCGTAATGTCCATACCAAGTACGAAAGCCAGTCTTCGAAACAACACTATCCTTTACTTTCAACTAATGATAGCCTGATCTCAGATCAATCTTTGAAAATACTTTAACTCCTTGCAAATGATCAAACAAATCATCAATACGTGGTAAATGATACTTATTTTTTTATTGTAACTTGATTCAACTGTCAGTAATCTATATAGAGTCTTATTGTTCCATTTTTCTTTTTAACAAATAACACAAAAGCTCCCCACAGTGACACGCCTGGTTGTATAAATCCCCGATCTAGCAAGTTTTGCAATTGAATTTTCAACTCTTTCAATTTTGTTGGAGCCATTCTATAGGTTCAATGGAAATTGGAGGAGTCCTTGGCAACAATTTAATAAAGAACTCTACTTCCCTGTCAGGTAAATTCCTAAAAGTTTGTCTAGAAATATATCCACAAAAACTCACACCACTAGAATATCTGACAACTTCAATTTGGATTTAGTAGTATCAATCACATGGGCCAAATACCCTTCACACCCTTTTTATAACAGCTTCCTAGCTTCTAAAGCTGATATGAAACAAGTAGAGACCACATCTCGTTCTCCTTGAAATTGAAACTCTAATTCATTAGGCATTCGAAAAATAACTTCTTTCTCGAAACAATCAATAGAAGTATGATAGGTTGTCACATCTCATTCTCTTTGAAATTGAAACTCTGATTCATTAGGCATTCAAAAAATAACTTCTTTCTTGAAACAATCAATAGAAGTATGATAGGATGACAACCAATACATACCCAATATCAAGTCGAAGTCATAGATTGTCAAAGGAATCAAGTCCTTAGTCAACTATTTTTTTTTTTCAATTTTCAACTCACACTCTTTGTACACCATATCTACTGATACAAAATCTCCCACCAATGTTAATACAAGTAAACGTTGTGCCATTAAAGTGCGTGGCCTATCTAAATGCACACTAAATGCAATAGATACAAAAGAATGTGTAAATCCAAGATCTAGCAATACATAAGCATCTCTACCAGCCACAGATATCATATATGTTACCACCGTAGGAGTTGCCTGAGCATCTTTTTGAGTCATGGCATACACTCGGGCTTGGGTTCGTTGTTCAGAAGTAATTCATCACCCCGTTGAGTACCTCATGAAGCTCCTCTTCCACCACTAGTAACACTACCCACAAGAGAAGCCGCTGTAAAGCTCTGAGTACAATTTTTAACTATATGCCCTAATTGTCCGCAATAATAACATTTATCACTACGTGGTACTGGACAGTCTCTCATCACATGTCCTATTGTTCCACATCAATGACAAATAACCCCTCCACTTCTGTCACCAGAAAATTCCGATCCAAAAGGTCTCATTGAACGTCTCCAAGATCCTCGACCCCTTGGACTTCCTTGTAATAATCCAAAAAATTTTTATTGGTAGACCCATAGTAGTTTTATTAGTATTGGCGATGATTTAAGAATATACATAACTCTTACATTTTTCCTGCACATTAGTATAAATGATGATTCAATTAATTAGAAGGATAAGTTAATGGGAGGAATTGATTTTATAAAGCTATTAGTGCATGCTAGACAATGGAATATTAGGGAAGGGAGTGTGGACTGATCGGCTAGAGAGCATTATGGGGATGAATTGTCAAGTTCTAGCCTTGCATGAAATAGCTGGCAAGTTATAAAGACTTCTTATGTGAAGCTAGCAAGTGTTCTATGAGGTGTCAAATTATCATACTTCTTCCCACGCAAACCAACAAGTGTTGGGATGAAGTGGCAAAGCAAAAAATATTACAAACATAATTAAAGTCTAAATTTTCAAAATGATCTAGATTTTAATTAACAAGAATATAAAAGTAATTCATTCCAGATTAGGATTAAGAGCCTTAAGTGTTAGTCTTAAGTTTATTCATATGGAATTTTATATATGGTTTTGATGATAATTTGCTTTGATTTATAAATATTTTTTTTACTAAATATATTCAATACTTTTAATCCTTGATCTAGTTGGTATGATAAAGTTTTACAGGATTATGAAATACTTGAAAGAGAGATCAAAACTTGAAAAGTAATATCTAAGTCCATGATAATCATGTTTCAAGAAAACTTGATTCAAGAAAGAAAATTAGAAGATATATTTTTCTTTTAAGGTTGAAAATTTGCTGAAATTATATCCTATGATACAGTCATAGTATTCTACCCATATCTTTCGATCCAACCGTTGGATTGATCTGATTCTTGAAGTTAAGAAATGCTAACTTTCATGTCTACAACTTTTCTCTATATACATTTTCAAATTCAAAAATTATAAGAGAGAAAATCGAGGTAGAAGTGAAGGCAACTCCGCAGAAATTTAAATATGCCAACTAAGAGACAGTTTAAGTATTTTTATGATAACTTTTGATCTGACCATTGGATCGACCTGATTCTTGAAGTTTGGAAAAGTTAACTTCTATGTCTACAACGTTTATGTTATAGCCATTTTCAAATTTGAATGTTATTAAGGCTAAAATTGAGCTGAAATTAAAGACATCTTTGTAGAAATTCAAATATGCTAGTTGGGAGACAGTTCAAATAATTTGATCATAACTTTTGATCTGACCATTAGATCGACCTGATTCTTGAGGTTTTAAAAAGCTGACTTTCATGTCTAGGTTTAAGATCAAGTGCTTACCATTGTACCAAAAGTAATTGCTATTAGTCAAGGTGTAACTTTATTTCCTTATATCTTAGTAGCGCAGAATCCCGCACTAAGTGGCAGGTGGGCATGAGGATCTGCGCCATATAAGTGCCACGGGTTAGCCAGTCACGTACTCCATGTGAGTCCCTCATAAGAACTAACCAAGTCAAAGGTCGATTGCTGGCCCCTATAAAGCTAACAATCTCCCTCCAACAACGACCCTAGAACTCGATCCCGTGACCTTGCTCTGATACCAAGTATAGAATCAAACGCTTACCACTGTAGCAAAAGCAATTACTGTTAGCCAAGGCGCAATTTTATTTTCTTATACCTTAGTAACGCAGAGCCCTGCACTAAGTGATAAGTGAGCATGAGGATCTGCGCTATGTAAGCATCACAGGTTGACCAGTCACGTACTCTATTTGAGTCCTTCATAAGACTCAACTAAATCAAAAGTCGATTGTTGATCCCCATAAAGCCAACATTAGATTCCTACCAGAAGTTTGAATATAAAAACATACCCGACACAGAACCCGCGTAAATTATATAAGTCTCTAACAAGTGATAAGTAAACCAACATTTAGCTTTACACTACTCCTATATTAATTACGATACTCCTAAATTTAAACTTGTTTACAAAATATAAAATTATTACATGCATAAAATATACATGTCCGTACTCATGTATGCAATATACCGAACGTGTATAAAAAATAATAAGTTTTTGAATAAATCTTGAATGGAAAAACAAACATTAATTGATCATCCTAATACCGTCACGTGATCTTCATAATTGGTTCCAAGAATAAAACGAACTACTTAATTTGAAAAAAAAATGACTTCATAAATAAAAAGTTTATTACAATAGAATAACGGTAAAGAAACTAATTCATTTTTGTTTTTTTCTGGTCACCTGCGTGCGCGCACACGCACACACATATGTATATAATATGTTATACCCACTAACACACACACATATATAATATAATATACACTCACTAACACACACACACACATATAATATTATATTCATTAACACACAGACACACACACACACACACATATATATATACAATATCAAATTAACACTCGAATAAATGTATGTGTGCACGTCGACTTCATTTTGCTAAGTTTTAAGTTTAAATCTGCATAAGACACAAAAATAAAAAATAAAAACTAATATTTTATTAAAATGATAACTAATATGTACAAAATTATTAACAATAGCTTATAATTATGGATTCTAATTTGTACTTTTTAGAGTACAATTAGTGAAGACCCACCTTAAAGGCCTAAGCTATTTATAGATAAAATCATTGAGTAATTCCTTCTTAAGACTGTTCTTTAGACAATACACTTAGAAAAAATCTAAGAAGCTCGAACATAGAGTTCCAATGGGTTGTGTAAAACCTCT